>CANTUR010000762.1:0-283884 GCA_947683625.1 Mallotus nudiflorus
ATAACACTACTACTGCAGTTTCTAGAATACAATTCAAAGTTCAGAATATATATTTGCGTAAAATAGCCGGGACTGAAGAACACCGGCGAGGAACTCTACAACTAAGGTCTGACGATATGGGATCTCCTGAAAAAAATAATTGAGGGGGGTTAGACCTCACTGAGTGAATTATTATACTATATATACATGCAAACTAAACCATAACAATCAGGCATTCTTATATATATATATATATATATATATATATATATATATATATATATATATATATATATATATATATATATATATATATATATATATATATATATATACACACATTTCACACGAATGCCAAACTTTGCTTTTATAAATATAATAAATGTAGAAAATGTTTGTTTTAATTCATGAAGGATCCATAGAACCCTAAATAATAACAACCTCAAACAATCTCATCATCACTCTAGCCATACAGGCTCACTTGATTCCAAATAGAACACTTATTTCAATCTGGACAGCAGACTGGCCCCGAGACACTAAGTCGACCGAGCTCCAGCAGTCTGATTGTCAGTGTGATTGGCCTCGAGACACTTGGTCAACCGAGCTCTAGAAATCACACTATCTATCACCTCACATCTCAATCACCCAATAGATCATTCAATTCACTTATGGATAGTATACTGGCCCCGAGACACTAAGTCAACCGAGCTCCAGCAGTCTGACTGTGTAATATCCCGAGTTTTTAAATATTTTAATACTGCATCGGGATATGCAAGTGTTAATAATTTTGTATATAATTATGAGATTTTACGAGTTAATATGTATTTAAAATTTATTTTTAATTATTATATGTTATTTTAAGTGCTTTACGTAAAATTTTCCTGGGACTTGCATTTTCAGGGAAATTTTCACGTAAATAATTTACTATTAATTATTTTAAATAGATTTACAGACTTGCATGAACTCATATATATTTTTAAAATACTAATTAACATATATATGTTTATTTATTTAATTAATTAGGGTTTAATTAATTACCCTAATATTTTATTATTTATTAATTAGTTTTAATATTATTTAATTATTTTTAGGTGTATTAAATTATTAAAATATTAAATTATATGTGTGTGGTGTATATTTAATGTGTGT
Source organism: Mallotus nudiflorus (assembly GCA_947683625.1). Lineage (NCBI taxonomy): Eukaryota > Viridiplantae > Streptophyta > Magnoliopsida > Malpighiales > Euphorbiaceae > Mallotus > Mallotus nudiflorus. The sequence continues at coordinate 1,129 of CANTUR010000762.1, forward strand.
GATTTTATATTATTTTAATATATGGTGTAAAGTATATATATATACATATATACATTTAATATTAAAACAAAAATTGAAGTTTAAGTTAATTACAAGTTTGCCATCAACCACATCCTCCATCTTCCCCGACGACCCCAACCTCCCTCACCACTGCGCACGCCGTTTCCTCACCGTCACTGCACCTCCCACCGTGCCACCTCCATTTCCAGCTTGCTCCACCGCCCCTTAGCCTTCTTCTCCGGCACCGTTTGGCTTGAATTTGGCCGAAATGGCCGAAACTTCCCTCCTCGTCGTTCACCGACTTTCCGACCACCAAATCCAGTTATTCTGGTGTCGTTGAACTCCCTAGCCTCCATAGAAGACGATTCCAAGCTTTGTTTAAGCTCAAAACTTGATTTGGTAAGGTTTTTCTCAATTTTCAATTCGGCCATCTTAGGGTTGTTAATTTTTTTTTTAAGCTTCAAATGATTGATTCATGAAAATATGCATAAATGGTTTAATTATTACTTGAGTTTATTTTTAGTTTATTTTTTGTTTATTTTTGGTATATCTTAAACTATATGCATATTTTATTAATGAATTATGCTTAAAATGTTTTTTAATATATTTCTAGCTTATTTTGTAATTTTATTGGATTTATTTGACGTATATATACTCGAAATATACCTGGTTTATTTTTGGTATATTCTAGTATATATATGGTTTATTGTTGCTATTATATTTAAATTCATGCATCATTTATTTTTATCAATGTATGTTTTATTTATTAATGAAGGATATCGATCGAACGTGCTACCTAGTGGGCAGCACTAGGACCGAGTACGTACCGATACGCTTATAGAATTTAGGCTATATTACTAACCTGTTTGAGGATATTAATGAGATTTGATTATTTGATGTATGAGAATGATTTGGGAAGTGTGATTGTTGGAGCTCAGTTGACCTAGTATCTCGGGGCCAATCACATCGACAGTCAGACTACTGAAGCTCGGTTGACTTAGTGTCTCGGTGCCAGTCTACTATCTAAATGGAATAAGTGAATATATTGGAATAAGTGAGCCTGTATGGCTAGAGTGTTGTCTAACACTGTTTGAGGTTACGATATTATAGGGTTCTATTTGATCCTTCATGAACAATGATTTTCAATAAAATATATATAAAAATGATTTTATTGCATCTGTGTGTATTTGCCTGTATATATACATATTAGATATATATTGATGATTGTATGCATTGTCATTTAGTATGCATGTATATATATTATAGTAATTCACTCAGTGAGGTCTGACTCCCCTCCATTGACTATTTTTCAGGAGAGTCATCGTCTTCAGACCTCAGTAGCAGGCCTGTGCGCCGGATTTCTTCTGCCCCGGCTTCTCTATGTAAACTGCTTATCTGAGTCTTGAGTTTTATTTTTATAATCTAGACATTGTAATAGGTTGTAAATTAATTATGGGTTTTATGTATTATATTTGTGTGAATTATGTATTTTAAGAATTTGAACTGGATTTGTATTAAGGAGTTCATTTATATATAAGATGAGAATTTGATTTAAATTCCCTGGTGGTGGATTATTATTTCTATATTTATGATTTTATTCCGCTGCACAGTATTTATTTAATTGTGTTATTATTATACTATTGCATGTTTATTTTATTTTTAGGCTTGCTACGGGTTCCGGATTCGAAAGAATTCTTGTTCCCTAGCGCCGGTCATGGCCCCTGTTTTGGGTCGTGACAGACTGTCAATGTGATTGGCCCCCGCAATCACACTATCTAACATACCATTAATCGTAGTCAAAATCAATTAAATCATTATAATCAACCAATTTTAACTCTCACTCAATCCTTATCTATCGTACCGGTACGTACACGGTCCTAGTGCTGCCCACTAGGAAGCACGTTCTATTGATATCCTTCACTTAAATAAATCATTCATTCGAAAAATAATTAATGTAGAACAATATTCATAATAGTAAAACCAGCCATATATATATATATATATATATATATATATATAATCAAATAAAATACGAAATAAACTAAAGATAAATCATTAATATAGTTAAAAACAATTTAAATGAGTAACAATAATATAACATGCATTATCTTAAAAATATACTTAAATATGCAAAAGATATACCCTAAGTACTCAAATCATTTAACAAAACATTTATGTATAAATATTCATTTAAATATGTGATTGTGTTTAACATATATTCACAAATATACTAAAAATAAACCTAATTATCTAGCATGCATATATCAAAAATAAACCCTAAATATACCACTAATGTGCTAGGTTTAATTTAATAATAAAATATTTATTTATTTGGAAATAAATCAAAAATATACCAAAAATAAACTTAAAAATAATTTAAATGTAGGTTTATAATTTAACATACAATTATTTAAGAATAAACCTAAAATCTACTAAAACTATACCTAAGGTATACTAATCATTTAATAAAATAATTATGTCTAAGTGTACATTTTAAAACATGTGTATATTACTCAAATGTATTAAACCTAAACCTAATTGTTTAATGTGCATATATCAAACTAACATGCATAATTATTTAATATGCATATATATAAAAATGCAACCCTAGATATACCAAAAATATTATAATTTAAATCACTTTTAAAACATACAATGAAAATGAAAAATTCTAAATAATGCACCCTATATGCAGTATATATATATACAGTATAATAACTCACATGTTAGCGCTCCACGAAACAAACTCGGCGGCCTGATCTGCTAGGCCTTGGTCTCGGCGCAGCTAGACAAACAAATGACAATATGAAATCAGAATAAATTTAACGAAAATTCTAAAGACTCGATCTAGAATTTTAAACACAGAATTAGAATAGGAATTTGACCGGACATCACGTTTTACGAGAATTCTATCGAAAATTCGACAGAACCTCCCCTGTAAAATGAACATCTCTTTACTCAAAGAGTAAAGTCGGTCCTGCAAACAAAAAACACTTCGGAATAACAACAAATTCACAACCAAAATCCCTCAGTCGGACTCTACAATTCACGAACCAAGATTCACAATTCACATAATAATTATAAAATACCGAAAATGCCCTTATATAATAAAAATATATTTATAAATCCAAATTATGTAATTAACCCTAAAAAACGTTAAAAAACGATAAAAACTTATTTATTTAGAAAAATCGTATATTATATATATAATTTGAAAATAATTTACGAAAAATAGTTTTAATTAGTTAAAAATACTAAAAATTTGTAGAAATCATTTTTATAGCTCAAATAATTATTAAAACCAATTTAATCATATTTTTAGCCAATTTAGTGTAAAATTACCAAAATACCCCTATATATATATTCATTATAAATTTTCAAAAATTCACCAAAAATTATATAATTACTCAAAAATTAATTTCTCAACATATAATTCAATAATAACAATAAATATACTCAATTTACCAATTTATTTCAATTAAACACATAATTAACCCTATTTTTCAAAATTACATAAACTTAATAAATTCCAAATAAATACATAAAAAATCACAAAAATTAAAAATAAATTTCTATAATTCATTTCAACTCCTATAATCACCATAAAACACAATTTCATAATTTAATTAATTAATTTTCGAAAATTAGAAAATAATAATAAAACAATAAAAAATTCACAAAAATTAAAATAATTTCCAAAAATTATAAAAAAATTAAAGCATGTAGAATAAGCATCCAGGAACAAAGTTTGTGAATGAAGTTTTCATGAATCAACCAAATTGAAACTAAAAAAAAATTTGAAACCCAAAATGGCTGATTTGAAGAAATTGAAACCTAAGCAATTCTATACCAAATCAAATGAAACAAAGCTTGGAATCACACTCACCAGAGCTCAAGGAGAAGATAGAGACTGACAGCATCAAATTTGGTGGCCAGAAAGTGCTTGGTCGGAGCTAAGTCGATTTTTGGCTTCTTGATGAAAATCCGACCAAACAACGCCGAAAATGGGAGCTTGGGACGCCGGGAATGGTTGGAAGGGAGGTGGCACACCGGAAAGTACAGTGACAGCAAAGAAAACCAGCTTGAAATGCTGAAAATGGCTGAAAACGTTTTGGGAGGAAGAAGATAAAGGAGGGGCAAAACTGTAATTAAGGCAACTTTTATTTTTTTGTTTGAAAAAATTGTGTATATATGTATATATATATATATATATATATATATATTATAATATATATATATATATATATATAATATATATATATATATATATATATATATATATATATATATATATATATATATATCCACCTTATATATATTATAATAATATAATCCCACACACAAATAACACTCACCACACAAATATTTTAATATATTTAATAATTTATACACTTAAAATTAATTAATACAAAAATTAAATAATAAAATTAAGGAAATTAATTAAGCTCTAATTAATTTAAATAAATACACATATATACATTTTATTTTAGCACTTTAAAATTATATATGAGTTCATGCAAATTCATAAAACTATTCAAAATAAATAGTATTAAATTATTTACGTGTCAATTTCCCCGAAAATAAAATTTCAGGAAAAATTTTACGTAAAGTACTTAAAATAATATAAAATAATTAAAATTAGCTTTAAACAAATAACAACTCTTAAAAATGTCATAAATATATACAAAAATTATTAACACTGCATATCCCGATGCAGTATAAAAATATTTAAAAATTCAGGATATTACAATTTTGAACTCTGATTTGTATTCTAGAAACTGTAGTAGTAATGTTATTGTATTAGCAGAGTATTGTTTTTTCTGATACTTTATACTCTAAAAATTGTATTTGAATACTATATGAATATATATTTATTTATGAAAAGATATTGAGTATTCATTTTCATATATTGATTCAAAAAAAAATTTAATTCAGTTGTACTTTTATCTATTTATTGCATATTTTTATTTTTCTAAGGCTTGCTATGGGTTCCAGATTCGATAAAATTCCAGTTCCATAGCACCGATCGTGACCCTTAGTTTTGGGTCGTGACACACGGTTGACCAAGTGTCTCGGGGCCAATCACATTGATTGTCAGACTGCTGGAGCTCGGTTGACTTAGTGTCTCTGGGTCAGTCTACTGTCTAGTTAGATTAAATAAATTTACTTGAAACTAAGTGGGCCTATATGGCTAGAGCGATTCCTATTAATACTTAAGGTTGCGATAACTTAGGGTTCTATTTGATACTTCATAAACTGATTTTTTTTGGCAGTATTAATTATAAAGTGATTTTCAGCATCTGTGTGTACATGCTTGTATATATATATATATATATATATATTATATATATATATATATACTTATGAGTGTTTGCATTTGTCATTTAGAAATGTGTGTATATATATTATAATAATTCACTCAGTGAGGTCTGACTCTCCTCAGTTGATGTTTTTACATGAGAGTCATCTTCTTCATACCTTAGCAGTAGGCCTATCCGCCGGATTTTTCCCGCCCCGACCCTATTATGTAAAATACCTACTTAATTATTTATTATTGTACTCTAGAAAACTGCAGTAGTTATTTTGTAACAATAATGAGTTTAAATTATTTTGTTGTATGAGATTTTAATTCAAATGTTTTGTAATATCCCGTGTTTTTAAATATTTTTACACTGTACTGGGATATGCAGTGTTAATAATTTTTGTATATATATTATGATATTTTCATGAATTGATATGTATTTAAAACCTATTTAATTATTGTGTATTATTTACAGTACTTTACGTAAAATTTTCCCGGGACTTGCATTTTCGGGGAAATTTTCACATAAATAATTTATTATTAATTATTTTAAATATATTTTCAGACTTGCATGAACTCATACGTATTTTTAAAATACTAAACAAAGCCAATGTGTGTAAATATTTATTTAATTAGGGTTTAATTAATATTACCCTAATATTTTATTATTTGTTTATTAATTTATTGTTATTTAATTATTTTTATTTATTATTATATTTTAAAATATTAAATTTTATGTGTGTGGTGTATATTTAATGTGTGCAATTTAATATTATTTTATTATATAGTATAAAGTATATATATATATACATATTATAAGTCAAAAGAATAAACTTTTGGAAAATTACCATTTTGCCCCCCCGACTATCTCCTTCTTCCCCGACCGTTTCCTTCGCCGTCCGGATGCCTGTCACCCTGTTTTCTCACCGTTGGTGTGCCGTCCGGCGTGCCACCTCCTTCCTCAGCCTCTTTCGCCGCCTGTAGTAGCTGTTTCCGGCATCTGGAAGTGGATTTTGGCCTGAGAAGCCGAATTTCCTTCCACCGTCGATCACGATGATTCCGGCCACCATTTTCGACACCGCCGGTCTCTTTCTTCTCCTTGAGCTCCGGTGAGTGTGATTCTAGCTTTGGTTTGAGCTTAAATGGTCTAGATTCGCTTAGGTTTTGAATTTTCAATTTCGGCCATATTAGGGTTTTTGATTTTTTTGAGCTTTTAATTGATTGATTCATGAAAACTTCCTTCACAAATGTTGATACTATTAGCTTCATCTACATGTATGAATTTTTGTGGAATTTTTTGGAGATTTTATGGATTTTTGGGTATTTTTGAATATTTTAATATTATTTTCTAATTTTCGGAAATTAATTATTTAAATTATGAAATTGTGTTTTATGGTTAAATTAGGTGTTGAAATGAATTATATGAATTTATTTGGAATTTTTATGAATTTCTATGTATTTATTTTGAATTATTGAAGTTTATGTAATTTTGGGAAATTAGGGTTAATTATGTTTTTAATTGAAATGAATTGGTTAATTGAGTTTAATTATTGATATTATTGATAAATATGTTGAGAAAATTAATTTTGGATAATTATACTATTTTTGGTGAATTTTTGAAGTAATTTTAGTATATTTATATATATAGGGGTATTTTGGTAATTTTACACAAAATTGGCTAAAAATGTAATTTAATTGGTTTTAATAATTATTTAAGGTATAAAAATGATTTCTAAAATTATTTGGTATTTTTAACTAAGTAAAACTATTTTTCGTGAATTATTTTCAATTATATATAAAATATACGGTTTTTCTAATAAAATGAGTTTTTATCGGTTTTATAGTGTTTTAAGGTTAATTATGTAATTTCTACCTATAAAATGTATTTCTATGTTATAAGGATATTTTTGGTATTTCCTGAATTGTTCTGTGTTTGTGGACCCCGGTCGGTGGACTGTAGTTTGGAGTCCGACCGTGGGATTTTGATTGTGCTCTGTGTAGTTTTTCAAAGTGTATTTCCTTGCAAGGTCGGCTCTACTCTTTTGAGCAGAGAGATGTCCATTTTACAGGGGAGGTTCTGTCGAATTTTAGGTAGAATTCTCGTAAAACGTGATATCCGGTCGAACCCTGATATCGATTCTATGTTTAATACTCTAGATCGAATTCTAGGATTTTATGTTAGGTTTATTCTAATGTCTGTCGTTATTGCTTGTTTAGTTGCGCCGAGACCGAGGGCTAGTGGACCAGGCCCATCGGACCCGTCTCGTGGAGCGCACTAGGGTGAGTTACTATTTTATATATATGTGTTTTAGGGTGCATGTTTTAGAAAAGTATGCTTTATTTTATTAAAATATGCATGAATGATTTAAATATTACTTAGGTTTACTTTTGGTATATTTTCAACTATATGCATGTTTTATAACTAAATTATTCTTAAAAATGCTTTTATGTATATTTTGGTATATTTAGTTTATTTTGTAATTGTATTGGATTTATTCGACGTATAGATACTCAAAATATACCTGGTTTACTTTTGGTATATTTCTAGTATATATATGGTTTATGTTGTTATTTTATTGAAATTCATGCATCATTTATTTTTATGAATGTATGTTTTATTATTTATTAATGAAGGATATTAATAGAACGTGCTACCTAGTGGGCAAGCACTAGGACCGAGTACGTACCGGTGCGCCTATAGTATTTAGGCTATATTACTAACCTATTTGTGGATATTGATTGATTATGATTATTTGATGTGTGAGATGTGATTGGGTGTGATTGCTGGAGCTCGGTTGACCAAGTGTCTCAGGGCCAATCACACTGGCAGTCAGACTGCTGGAGCTCGGTTGACTTAGTGTCTCGGGGCCAGTTTACTGTCCAAATGGATTAAGTGGATATATTTTGGAATAAGTGAGCCTGTATGGCTAGAGTGTTGTCTAACACTGTTTTCGGAATTGCGATATTCTAGGGTTCTATGTGATCCTTCATAAAAGATGATTTTCAATAAAATATATATAAAATGATTTCTTGTATCTGTGTGTATTTGCCTGTATATATATTACATATATATATACTGGTGATTACATGCATTGTCATTTAGTATGCATGTATATATATTATAGTAATTCACTCAGTGAGGTCTGACTCCCCTCCGTTGACTATTTTTCAGGAGAGTCAACATCTTCAGACCTCAGTAGCAGGCCTGTACGCCGGATTTCTTCCGCCCCCGGCTTCTTTGTGTAAATTACTTACCTGAGTCTTATTTTTATAATCTAGACACTGCAGTAGTTGTGAATTAAATTGTGGGATTTTATGTATTTTGTTTATGTGAGATGCATTTTAAGAATTTGAACTGGATTTGTATTAAAAGATTTATATATATGAGATGAGATTTGATTTAAATCCAGTTGATGGAAATGTTATTATTATATGTATGATTTTTATTTCCGTTGCATTTAATATTGCTATTATTACTATTGCATGTTTTATTTTATTTTTTTTAGGCTTGCTACGGGTTCCGGATTCGAAAAAATTCTTGTTCCCTAGCGCCGGTCATGGCCCCTGTTTTGGGTCGTGACATGTTTAATCTGAATATTGTATTAAATTATTTCATGATATGAAGGAGTTTATTTTATTATATTAAATTGAAATTGTTAATTACGGTATATTTATTTTATTTTATTTATTGTACATTTTTATTATTTTAAGGCTCACTACGGGTTTCGGGTTCAAAAGAATTCTCGTTCCCTAACGCTGGTCATGGCCCCCCGGTTTAGGTTCTGACGCCAAGTGACTCGGGGCCAATCACATGGATAGTCAAACTACTTAAGCTTGGTCACTTGGTGTCTCGGGGCCAGTCTGCTGTTTAGTTGGATTAAGTGAATTTACTTGGAATTAAGTGAGCCAGTATAGTTAAAGTGCATTCTATTGATATTTGAGGTTGCGATAACTTAGGGTTCTATTTGATCCTTCATAAACTGATGTTTTTCAGTATTAATTATGTAATAACCCGAGTTTTTAAATATTTTTATTTTTTATCGGGATATGCAGTGTTAATAAATTTTTAATATATATTTGATTATTTAGTTATTTTGTTAATAATTAATGTTATTTTAAGTTTATTTAAAGTTTTCTGTAATATTCCGTGTTTTTAAATATTTTTATACTGCATCGGGATATGCAGTGTTAATAATTTTTGTATATATTTAAATTATTTCATGAGTTGCTACTTAATTAAAATGTATTTTTAATTTTTTTATATTATTTTAAACATTTTATGTAAAATTTTCCCGGAATTTGCATTTTCAGGAAAAATAACATGTAAATTATTTATTATTAATTATTTTAAACAATTTTACGGACTTGCATGAACTCATATATATTTTTAAAGTACTAAATAACGTATATGTGTATTTATTTATTTAACTAGGGTTTAATTAATTACCCTAATATTTTATTATTTATTAATTAGTTTTAATATTATTTAATTATTTTTAGGTGTATTAAATTTTAAAATATTAAATTATATGTGTGTGGTGTATATTTAATGTGTGTGATTTTATATTATTTTAATATATAGTGTAAAGTATATATATACATATATACATTTAATATTAAACAAAAATTAAAGTTTGATTTATTTACAACATTGCCATTCTTCCTTCTCCCTCACTCCCGACCGTTCCCATCACCGTTCCACCGCTGCTACTCCCGTTTTCTCACCGTCGGTGTGCCTCCCGACGTGCCACCTCCTTCCCCAGCCTTCCTCGCCGCCAGCAGTGCCCTATTCCGTCAAGGTTTGGCCGGAATAAGCTCGGGAAGCCAAATTCTTTCTCACCGTCGTTCACGGCGTTTTCGGCCACCATTTTCGACACTGCTGGTCTCTTTCTTCTACTTGAGCTCCAGTGAGTGTGATTCCAAGCTTTGTTTCACTTTAAATGGTCTTGATTTACTTAGATTTCGATTTTGGTAATTCGGCCATTTTAAGGTTCCTGATTTTTTTGAATTTTTAATTGATTGATTCATGAAAAATTCCTTCACAAATATTGTTCCCATTAGCTTAATCTACTTGTGTGAATTTTTTTAGAATTTTTGGAACATCTGTGAGTGACAACTTCTCCACTGACGTATCCCTGACCAATGCCAAAAACCCCTGACAACCTTTCCTCAACAACTTCCTAGCTGAAATAACAGAAATAAGATTCTGAGGTGCTGAACTCCTGTCACCAACAAACTTAAATTCTACTTCACCAGGAATTCTGAAAGTCACCTCCTTATTCCTGCAATCTACCACGGCAAAGTGCTGAGACAACCAATCCATTCCCAGAATAACATCAAACTCCATCACATCCAATAAAATCAAATCAACGGGTAATTCTCTATCTCCCACGAGAACTGGACAACCAGAAAGAACAATATCGGCGTCCAAGGAATCACTCAGAGGAGTGGCAACAGACAAAGGGAAAGCCATCCTCGAAGCTTGCCAACAAGATTTAGAAGCAAAAATGGGAGAAACAAACGAATGCGTGGCACCCGGATCAAACAAAACCAAAGCATCCAGGTAACAAACAGAAAGAATACCTGCCATGACTGCATTAGATGCCTGAGCATCCTGCTGAGTCAGATGGAAGACTCTGGCCTGGCCTCGACCTCCCTGTTGACTGGTAGAAGCCTGGCCAACGCCTCTAGCACCTCCTCTAGTACCTCTACCACGACTCTGCTGTGGAACAAACTGAGTAGAACTCTGATGCTGAGCTGGTGGCAACTGAAATGGCACGGGTGCTGCACTAGCAATCGACTGCTGTGGGAATCGCGGAATCTGCTGCTGCTGATATCCGGGGTAAGGACACGATCTGGCAAAATGTCCTGTCTGCCCGCATCTGAAACATGTCAACGGTGTCAGATAACACGGTCCCTGATGGACTCTACCACAAGTCTGACAAACACTGGCCGCTGATCCAGAACTACGACCACTGCTGCTGCTCGAAGCACCTGATCCAAATCTGAATGATCTACGCTGACCTCCACGACCATGTCTACTGCTCCGATGCACTCGCTGCTGCTGTCTCTGACTCTGCTGAGTCGAACCTCGCTGCTGACTACTCGAACCAACATGAAAACTCGAATACGGAGTAGCCTGCAATCCACTCGACTGAACTCCCAACTGGTAATAATCAGGCATCGCTCCCTGCCTAACTAACCTCAGCTCAATCTCCTTAGCTAGCTCAATCACAGACTCCAGAGTAAGACCTGCTGTAGGCATACCAGCAAAAGCTGAACCCAAACCAGTAACATAGGTAGTAACCACGAAATACTGATCTCATATCAGATCCTCAGCATATCTACCCAGACGAAGAAACTCTCGGGTATACTCCTCTACTGATCGATCTCCACGAGAAATACTAGTCAGACGAAGACGATAACTCAAACGAAGAGGCTCTGGACAAAATCTCCTCATGAATCGCTCTCGAAACTGTAATATCCCGTGTTTTTAAAAAATATTTTTACACTGTACCGGGATATGCAGAGTTAATGATTTCTGTATTTTATATGATATTTTTACGAGTTGATATGTATTTTAAACCTATTTTAATTACTGTCTATTATTTTCAGTATTTTACGTAAAATTTTCCCGGGACTTTCATTTTCGGGGAAATTTTCACGTAAACAATGTATTATTAATTATTTTAAATGTATTTACGGGTTTGCATGAACTCATACATATTTTTAAATTATTAAATAAAGCCTGTGTGTGTATATTTATTTAATTAGGGTTTATTATTACCCTAATATTTTATTATTTATTTATTATTATTTGATTATTTTATTTATTATTAAATTATTAAAATTTATTATTTTATTATTATTTATTTATTAATATTTAATTATTTTAATTTATTTTATTTTTTTTCTTTTTTTTTTCTTTTCCTTTTTCTTTCTTTTTCTTTTTCTTTCTCTTTCCTTTTTCTTTCTTTTTCTTTTTCTTCTTCTTCTTCTTCTTCTTCCCGCGAGCGCCGGCCACTTTTCCTCACCGCCGTTTCTCCCTCCTCCGGCCACCGTTTTCGACACCGCCGGTCTCTATCTTCTCCTTGAGCTCCGGTGAGTGTTATTCTAGCTTTGGTTTGAGCTAAAATGGTCTAGAATTGCTTAGGTTTTGATTTGAAGTTTTCGGCCTCTTTTGGTTTTTGATTTTTTTGAGCTTCGATTTGGATGATTCATGGAAAATTCCTTCACAAATGTTGTTCCTGGTAGTTTAATCTTCATGTATGAATTTTTACAGAATTTTTGGAGGTTGTTTGGATTTTTGGGTATTTTTGAATATTTTAATATTATTTTCTAATTTTCGGAAATTAATTATTTGAATTATGAAATTGGAGTTTATGGTTGAATTAGGTGTTGAAATGAATTATAGGAATTTATTTGGAATTTTTATGAATTTCTAAGTATTTATTTTTAATTATTGAAGTTTATGTGATTTTGTAAAATTAAGTTAATTGTGTTTTAAATTGAATTTAATTGGTTAATTGAGTTTAATTATTGATATTATTGATAAATATGTTGAGAAAATTAATTTTGGATAATTGTATGATTTTTGGTGAATTTTTGAAGTAATTTAGGTATATATATATATATAGGGGTATTTTGGTAATTTTACCCTAAATTGTCTAAAAATGTAATTTAATTGGTTTTAATATTTATTTAAGGTATAAAAATGATTTCTACAAAATATTTAGTATTTTTAACTAATTAAAACTATTTTCCGGGAATTATTTTCAATTATATATATAATATACGGTTTTTCTAATAAAATGAGTTTTAATCGATTTTTACAGTGTTTCAAGATTTATTATGTAATTTCTACGTATGAAATGTATTTTTATGATTTAAGAATATTTTTGGTATATTTGAATATATATTCTGTATTTGTGGACCCCGGTCGACAGATTGTAGTCTGGAGTCCGACCGAGGGGTTGTGATTGATTGTGGTGTTTATTTTTGAAGTGTATTTTCTTTGCAGGGTCGGCTCTACTCTTTTGAGTAGAGAGATGTCCGTTTTACAGGGGAGGTTCTGCCGGATTTCCGGTAGAATTCTCGTAAAACGTGATATCTAGTCGAACCCTAATTCTGTTTCCGTATTTTAATACTCTAGATTGAATTCTAGGATTTCTGTTAGGGTTACTCTGATGTCGATTAATTATTTCTTGTTTAGTTGCGCCGAGACCGAGGGCTAGTGGACCAGGCCCGTCGGATCTGTCTCGTGGAGCGCATTAGGTGAGTTACTATATTATATATATATGCTTAGGATGCATGATTTAGAAAATGCATGTTTTATTTTGACTAAATATGCATAAATAACATGATTTATATTCAAGTATATTTTTGGTATATTTTTGGTATATAATAAGTTATATACATGTTTTATTAATAAAATATATTTAAAATGTTTTTAAATATATTTTTAGTTTAATTCATGATTTGATTGGATTTATTTGACATATATATACTCAAAATATACCTGGTTTATGTTTGGTATATTTTCGGTATATATATGGTTTATATTGCTATTTCATTTATATCCATGCATCATTTATTTTTGTGAATGAATGTTTTATATTTAAGAATGAAGGATATCAATAGAACGTGCTACCTAGTGGGCAGCACTAGGACCGAGTACGTACCGGTACGCCTATAGCTTTAGGCTATATTACTGACTATTTGTGGATATTGATTTGATTATGATTATTGATATGTGAGATGTGGTTTGTGGGTGTGATTGCTGGAGCTCGGTTGACCAAGTGTCTCGGGGCCAATCACACTGGCAGTCAGACTGCTGGAGCTCGGTTGACTTAGTGTCTCGGGGCCAGTCTACTGTCCATATGGATTAAGTGGATATATTTGGAATCAGTGAGCCTGTATGGCTAGAGTGTTGTTTAACACTATTTTCTGAGGTTGCGATATTCTAGGGTTCTATGTGATCCTTCATAAAAGTTGATTTTCAGACAAAATATATAAAATGATTTTTCTGCATCTGTATGAAATTGCCTGTATATATACATATTACTCATATACTGTTGACTGTATGCATTATCACTTAGAGTGTATGTATATATACTATAGTAATTCACTCAGTGAGGTCTGACTCCCCTCCGTTGACTATTTTTCAGGAGAGTCAACTTCCTCAGACCTCAGTAGCAGGTCGATACGCCGGATTTCTTCCGCCCCGGCTTCTTTATGTAAATTGTCTACTTGAGTCTTATTTATTTTATCTAGACACTGCAGTAGTTGTAAATTAAAGTATTGGATTTTATGTATTTGTTTTAAAGAGATGTATTATAGTAAAACTGGATTTGTATAAAGATTATACATTTATGAGATTATATATGCGATGTGATGAGTTTTGAATTAAATCCAGTTGATATGGATGATATTGTAATATTTATGATTTTATTTTCCGCTGCATACTATATTTTTATGGTTATTATTGCATATTTATTTTATTTTTAGGCTTGCTACGGGTTCCGGATTCGAAAGAATTCCCGTTCCCTAGCGCCGGTCATGGCCCCTGTTTTGGGTCGTGACAGAAACTGAGCCCATGTCATCGTCATCATATAAGGCTGGATCATCTGAATAAACCAATCCAAGGCTGGTCCCTCGACAGACAACTCAACAATCATAATCCGCTGGTACTCGGTATGAGCAGTCCGAGTCCTAGTCTCAATCGCATGCAGAAAATCTAAAGGATCAGAAGTCCCATCAAAAGCAATCCTGCCAACTCGGGCATAGAACAAAGCTGCCTCAGGGTCAGACATACCCTGCTGATAGGCAGGCTGAACTAGCTGAACTGGAGGAACAGGAACATCAAACTCAGGCTCAACAGGCTCCTCGTCCTGTAACTCTCTCTGCCTACGGCGACCTGCCGCTCCTCGAGGTCTACCCCTACCACGACCTCTACGCCTAACTGGCTGCTCAGGAGGTAAAACCTCGTCCTGAAAAGACTCATCATCCTCGGCCTCAACGACCGGTGGAGCGACACGCGCTCGCCTCCTCATTCTGAAAAGACAAACGAAAAGATTCAGACAAAACAGACAACGGAGGAATAACGCTGAAAACTACAGCAAGGATGTAATATCCCGTGTTTTTAAAAATATTTTTACACTGTACCGGGATATACAGTGTCAATAATTTTTATGCATTATACAATATTTTTATGAGTTGATATGTATTTTAAACCTATTTTAATTACTGTGTTTTATATACAGTGTTTTACGTAAAATTTTTCCGGGACTTTCATTTTCGGGGAAATTTCCACGTAAACAATGTATTATTAATTATTTTAAATGTATTTACGGGTTTGCATGAACTCATACATATTTTTAAATTATTAAATAAAGCCTGTGTGTGTATATTTATTTAATTAGGGTTTATTATTACCCTAATATTTTATTATTTATTTATTATTATTTGATTATTTTATTTATTATTAAATTATTAAAAATTTATTATTTTATTTGTCACGACCCAAAACAGGGGCCATGACCGACGCTAGGGAACGGGAATTCTTTCGAATCCGGAACCCGTAGCAAGCCTAAAAATAAAAAAATAAATATGCAATAATAACCATAAAAATATAATATGCAGCGGAAAATAAAAATCATAATATCATAAATATTACAATATCATCCATAACAACTGGATATAATTCAAAACTCATCACATCGCATATATAATCTCATAAATGTATAATCTTTATACAAATCCAGTTTTACTATAATACATCTCTTTAAAACAAATACTTAAAATCCAATACTTTATTTCACAACTACTGAAAATCACAACTACTGAAAATCACAACTACTGCAGTGTCTAGATAAAATAAATAAGACTCAAGTATATAATTTACATAAAGAAGCCGGGGCGGAAGAAATCCGGCGTATCGACCTGCTACTGAGGTCTGAGGAAGTTGACTCTCCTGAAAAATAGTCAACGGAGGGGAGTCAGACCTCACTGAGTGAATTACTATAGTATATATACATACACTCTAAGTGATAATGCATACAGTCAACAGTATATGAGTAATATGTATATATACAGGCAAGTTCATACAGATGCAGAAAAATCATTTTATATATTTTGTCTGAAAATCAACTTTTATGAAGCATCACATAGAACCCTAGAATATCGCAACCTCAAAAAAATAGTGTTAAACAACACTCTAGCCATACAGGCTCACTGATTCCAAATATATCCACTTAATCCATATGGACAGTAGACTGGCCCCGAGACATTAAGTCAACCGAGCTCCAGCAGTCTGACTGCCAGTGTGATTGGCCCCGAGACACTTGGTCAACCGAGCTCCAGCAATCACACCCCAAACCACATCTCACATATCAAATAATCATAATCAAATCGATATCCACAAATAAGTTAGTAATATAGCCTAAAGCTATAGGTGTACCGGTACGTACTCGGTCCTAGTGCTGCCCACTAGGTAGCACGTTCTATTGATATCCTTCAGTAATAAATAATAAAACATTCATTCACAAATACATGATGCATGAATTTAAATAAATCAACAATATAAACCATATATATACCGAAAATATACCAAACATAAACCAGGTATATTTTGAGTATATATATGTCAAATAAATCCAATCAAATCATGAATTAAACTAAAAATATATTTAAAAACATTTTAAATATATTTTATTAATAAAACATGTATATAATTTATTATATACCAAAAATATACCAAAAATATACTTGAATATAAATCACATTATTTATGTATATTTAGTCAAAATAAAACATGTATTTTCTAAATCATGCATCCTAAGCATATATATATAATATAGTAACTCACCTAATGCGCTCCACGAGACGGGTCCGACGGGCCTGGTCCACTAACCCTCGGTCTCGGCGCAACTAAACAAGAAATAATTAATCGACATCAGAATAACCCTAACAGAAATCCTAGAATTAAATCTAGAGTATTCAACACAGAATCGAAAATTAGGGTTCGACTGGATATCACGTTTTACGAGAATTCTACCGGAAATCCGGCAGAACCTCCCCTGTAAAACGGACATCTCTCTACTCAAAAGAGTAGAGCCGACCCTGCAAAGAAAATACACTTCAAAAATAACACCACAATCGATCACAACCCCTCGGTCGGACTCCAGACTACAATCTGTCGACCGGGGTCCACAAACACAGAATATATATTCAAATATACCAAAAATATATCAAAAATCATAAAAATACATTTTATAGGTAGAAATTACATAATTAACCTTGAAACACTGTAAAAACCGATTAAAACTCATTTTATTAGAAAAACCGTATATTATATATATAATTGAAAATAATTCCCGGAAAATAGTTTTAATTAGTTAAAAATACTAAATATTTTGTAGAAATCATTTTTATACCTTAAATAAATATTAAAACCAATTAAATTACATTTTTAGACAATTTAGGGTAAAATTACCAAAATACCCCTATATATATATATATACCTAAATTACTTCAAAAATTCACCAAAAATCATACAATTATCCAAAATTAATTTTCTCAACATATATATCAATAATATCAATAATTAAACTCAATTAACCAATTAAATTCAAATAACAACACAATTAACTTAATTTTACAAAATCACATAAACTTCAATAATTAAAAATAAATACTTAGAAATTCATAAAAATTCCAAATAAATTCCTATAATTCATTTCAACACCCAATTCAACCATAAACTCCAATTTCATAATTTAAATAATTAATTTCCGAAAATTAGAAAATAATATTAAAATATTCAAAAATACCCAAAAATCCAAACAATCTCCAAAAATTCTGTAAAAATTCATACATGAAGATTAAACTACCAGGAACAACATTTGTGAAGGAAGTTTCCATGAATCATCCAAATCGAAGCTCAAAAAAATCAAAAACCAAAAGTGGCCGAAAACTTCCAATCAAAACCTAAGCAATTCTAGAACATTTTAGCTCAAACCAAAGCTAGAATAACACTCACCGGAGCTCAAGGAGAAGATAGAGACCGGCGGTGTCGAAAACGGTGGCCGGAGGAGGAAGAAACGACGGTGGGAAATGTGGTGGCCGGCGCGCGGGAAGAAGAAGAAGAAGAAGAAGAAAAAGAAAAAGAAAGAAGAAGGAAAGAGAAAGAAAAAGAAAAAGAAAGAAAAAGGAAAAGAAAAAAAAAAAGAAAAAAGAAAAAAATAAAGTAAATTAAAATAATTAAATATTAATAAATAATTAATAATAAAATAATAAATTTTAATAATTTAATAATAAATAAAATAATCAAATAATAATAAATAAATAATAAAATATTAGGGTAATAATAAACCCTAATTAAATAAATATACACACACAAGCTTTATTTAATAATTTAAAAATATGTATGAGTTCATGCAAACCCGTAAATACATTTAAAATAATTAATAATACATTGTTTATGTGGAAATTTCCCCGAAAATGAAAGTCCCGGGAAAATTTTACGTAAAATACTGAAAATAATAGACAGTAATTAAAATAGGTTTAAAATACATATCAACTCATAAAAATATCATATAAAATACAGAAATCATTGACACTGTATATCCCGGTACTGTGTAAAAATAGTTTTAAAAAAAACACGGGATATTACATTATTATTATTTATTTATTAATATTTAATTATTTTATTTTATTTTATTTTTTTTCTTTTTCTTTTTTTTTCTTTTCCTTTTTCTTTCTTTTTCTTTTTCTTTCTCTTTCCTTTTTCTTTCTTTTTCTTTTTCTTCTTCTTCTTCTTCTTCTTCTTCCCGCGAGCGCCGGCCATTTTCCTCACCGTCGTTTCTCCCTCCTCCGGCCACCGTTTTCGACACCGCCGGTCTCTATCTTCTCCTTGAGCTCCGGTGAGTGTTATTCTAGCTTTGGTTTGAGCTAAAATGGTCTAGAATTGCTTAGGTTTTGATTTGAATATTTCGGCCTCTTTTGGTTTTTGATTTTTTTGAGCTTCAATTTGGATGATTCATGAGCTTCAATTTGGATGATTTTTTGGTTTTGGATGATTCATGATTCAATTTTTTTGAGATTGTTTGGATTTTTGGGTATTTTTGAATATTTTAATATTATTTTCTAATTTTCGGAAATTAATTATTTAAATTATGAAATTGGAGTTTATGGTTGAATTAGGTGTTGAAATGAATTATAGAAATTTATTTGGAATTTTTATGAATTTCTAAGTATTTATTTTTAATTATTGAAGTTTAGGTGATTTTGGAAAAATTAAGTTAATTGTGTTTTAAATTGAATTTAATTGGTTAATTGAGTTTAATTATTGATATTATTGATAAATATGTTGAGAAAATTAATTTTGGATAATTGTATGATTTTTGGTGAATTTTTGAAGTAATTTAGGTATATATATATATATAGGGGTATTTTGGTAATTTTACCCTAAATTGTCTAAAAATGTAATTTAATTGGTTTAATATTTATTTAAGGTATAAAAATGATTTCTACAAAATATTTAGTATTTTTAACTAATTAAAACTATTTTTCCGGGAATTATTTTCAATTATATATATAATATACGGTTTTTCTAATAAAATGAGTTTTAATCGATTTTTATAGTGTTTCAAGATTTATTATGTAATTTCTACGTATGAAATGTATTTTTATGATTTAAGGATATTTTTGGTATATTTGAATATATATTCTGTGTTTGTGGACCCCGGTCGACAGATTGTAGTCTGGAGTCCGACCGAGGGGTTGTGATTGATTGTGGTGTTTATTTTTGAAGTGTATTTTCTTTGCAGGGTCGGCTCTACTCTTTTGAGTAGAGAGATGTCTGTTTTACAGGGGAGGTTCTGCCGGATTTCCGGTAGAATTCTCGTAAAACGTGATATCCAGTCGAACCCTAATTTTCGATTCTGTATTTAATACTCTAGATTGAATTCTAGGATTTCTGTTAGGGTTATTCTGATATCGATTAATTATTTCTTGTTTAGTTGCGCCGAGACCGAGGGTTAGTGGACCAGGCCCGTCGGACCTGTCTCGTGGAGCGCATTAGGTGAGTTACTATATTATATATATATGCTTAGGATGCATGATTTAGAAAATGCATGTTTTATTTTGACTAAATATGCATAAATAAATTGATTTATATTCAAGTATATTTTTGGTATATTTTTGGTATATAATAAATTATATACATGTTTTATTAATAAAATATATTTAAAATGTTTTTAAATATATTTTTAGTTTAATTCATGATTTGATTGGATTTATTTGACATATATATACTCAAAATATACCTGGTTTATGTTTGGTATATTTTCGGTATATATATGGTTTATATTGCTATTTCATTTATATCCATGCATCATTTATTTTTGTGAATGAATGTTTTATATTTAAGAATGAAGGATATCAATAGAACGTGCTACCTAGTGGGCAGCACTAGGACCGAGTACGTACCGGTACGCCTATAGTATTTAGGCTTTATTACTGACTATTTGTGGATATCGATTTGATTATGATTATTTGATATGTGAGATGTGGTTTGTGGGTGTGATTGCTGGAGCTCGGTTGACCAAGTGTCTCGGGGCCAATCACACTGGCAGTCAGACTGCTGGAGCTCGGTTGACTTAGTGTCTCGGGGCCAGTCTACTGTCCATATGGATTAAGTGGATATATTTGGAATCAGTGAGCCTGTATGGCTAGAGTGTTGTTTAGCACTATTTTCTGAGGTTGCGATATTCTAGGGTTCTATGTGATCCTTCATAAAAGTTGATTTTCAGACAAAATATATAAAATGATTTTTCTGCATCTGTATGAACTTGCCTGTATATATACATATTACTCATATACTGTTGACTGTATGCATTATCACTTAGAGTGTATGTATATATACTATAGTAATTCACTCAGTGAGGTCTGACTCCCCTCCGTTGACTATTTTTCAGGAGAGTCAACTTCCTCAGACCTCAGTAGCAGGTCGATACGTCGGATTTCTTCCGCCCCCGGCTTCTTTATGTAAATTGTATACTTGAGTCTTATTTATTTTATCTAGACACTGCAGTAGTTGTGATTTTCAGTAGTTGTGAAATAAAGTATTTGTTTTAAAGAGATGTATTATAGTAAAACTGGATTTGTATAAAGATTATACACTTATGAGACTATATATGTGACGTGATGAGTTTTGAATTAAATCCAGTTGATATGGATGATATTGTAATATTTATGATATTATGATTTTTATTTTCCGCTGCATATTATATTTTTATTGTTATTATTGCATATTTATTTTATTTTTAGGCTTGCTACGGGTTCCGGATTCGAAAGAATTCCCGTTCCCTAGCGCCGGTCATGGCCCCTGTTTTGGGTCGTGACAAAGGAATACTTATCAAGACATACTCGAACCTAATACACTGCAGTAGTCCAACAGAAAACACAACTCAAAAACTAGGGCCACAACTCACAAAACTAAGCCCTGACACAGAACTCCATTCTGATACGAACTTCGCTCTGATACCAACTTTGTCACGACCTAAAACAGGGGCCATGACCGGCGCTAGGGAACAGGAATTCTTTCGAATCCGGAACCCGTAACAAGCCTAAAAATAAAATAAATATGCAATAATAACAATAAAAATATAATATGCAGCGGAAAATAAAATCATAAATATTACAATATCATCCATATCAACTGGATTCAATTCAAAACTCATCACATCACATATATAATCTCATAAATGTATAATCTTTATACAAATCCAGTTTTACTATAATACATCTCTTTAAAACAAATACTTTATTTCACAACTACTGAAAATCACAACTACTGCAGTGTCTAGATAAAATAAATAAGACTCAAGTATACAATTTACATAAAGAAGCCGGGGCGGAAGAAATCCGGCGTATCGACCTGCTACTGAGGTCTGAGGAAGTTGACTCTCCTGAAAAATAGTCAACGGAGGGGAGTCAGACCTCACTGAGTGAATTACTATAATACATATACATACACTCTAAGTGATAATGCATACAGTCAACAGTATATGAGTAATAGGTATATATACAGGCAAGTTCATACAGATGCAGAAAAATCATTTTATATATTTTGTCTGAAAATCAACTTTTATGAAGGATCACATAGAACCCTAGAATATCGCAACCTCAGAAAATAGTGTTAAACAACACTCTAGCCATACAGGCTCACTGATTCCAAATATATCCACTTAATCCATTTAGACAGTAGACTGGCCCCGAGACACTAAGTCAACCAAGCTCCAGCAGTCTGACTGCCAGTGTGATTGGCCCCGAGACACTTGGTCAACCGAGCTCCAGCAATCACACCCACAAACCACATCTCACATATATCAATAATCATAATCAAATCGATATCCACAAATAGTCAGTAATAAAGCCTAAATACTATAGGCGTACCGGTACGTACTCGGTCCTAGTGCTGCCCACTAGGTAGCACGTTCTATTGATATCCTTCATTAATAAATAAAACATTCATTCACAAAAAAAAAAAATGATGCATGGATATAAATGAAATAGCAATATAAACCATATATATACCGAAAATATACCAAACATAAACCAGGTATATTTTGAGTATATATATGTCAAATAAATCCAATCAAATCATGAATTAAACTAAAAATATATTTAAAAACATTTTAAATATATTTTATTAATAAAACATGTATATAATTTATTATATACCAAAAATATACTTGAATATAAATCATGTTATTTATGCATATTTAGTCAAAATAAAACATGCATTTTCTAAATCATGCGTCCTAAGCATATATATATAATATAGTAACTCACCTAATGCGCTCCACGAGACAGGTCCGACGGGCCTGGTCCACTAACCCTCGGTCTCGGCGCAACTAAACAAGAAATAATTAATCGACATCAGAATAACCCTAACAGAAATCCTAGAATTCAATCTAGAGTATTCAAATACAGAAACAGAATTAGGGTTCGACTGGATATCACGTTTTACGAGAATTCTACCGGAAATCCGGCAGAACCTCCCCTGTAAAACGGACATCTCTCTACTCAAAAGAGTAGAGCCGACCCTGCAAAGAAAATACACTTCAAAAATAAACACCACAATCAATCACAACCCCTCGGTCGGACTCCAGACTACAATCTGTCGACCGGGGTCCACAAACACAGAATATATATTCAAATATACCAAAAATATCCTTAAATCATAAAAATACATTTCATACGTAGAAATTACATAATAAATCTTGAAACACTGTAAAAGTCGATTAAAACTCATTTTATTAGAAAAACCGTATATTATATATATAATTGAAAATAATTCCCGGAAAATAGTTTTAATTAGTTAAAAATACTAAATATTTTGTAGAAATCATTTTTATACCTTAAATAAATATTAAAACCAATTAAATTACATTTTTAGACAATTTAGGGTAAAATTACCAAAATACCCCTATATATATAAATATACTTAAATTACTTCAAAAATTTACCAAAAATCATACACTTATCCAAAATTAATTTTCTCAACATATTTATCAATAATATTAATAATTAAACTCAATTAACCAATTAAATTCAATTTAAAACACAATTAACTTAATTTTACAAAATCACATAAACTTCAATAATTAAAAATAAATACTTAGAAATTCATAAAAATTCCAAATAAATTTCTATAATTCATTTCAACACCTAATTCAACCATAAACTCCAATTTCATAATTTAAATAATTAATTTCCGAAAATTAGAAAATAATATTAAAATATTCAAAAATACCCAAAAATCCAAACAATCTCCAAAAATTCTACAAAAATTCATACATGAAGATTAAGCTACCAGGAACAACATTTGTGAAGGAAGTTTCCATGAATCATCCAAATCGAAGCTCAAAAAAATCGAAAACCCAAAGAGGCCGAAATTTTCAAATCGAAACCTAAGCAATTCTAGACCATTTTAGCTCAAACCAAAGCTAGAATAACACTCACCGGAGCTCAAGGAGAAGATAGAGATCGGCGGTGTCGAAAACGGTGGCCAGAGGAGGGAGAAACGGCGGTGAGAAAATGGTGGTCGGCGTCGGGCGCGGGAGAGAAAGAAGAAGAAGAAGAAAAAGAAAAAGAAAGAAAAGGAAAGAAAAAGAAAAAGAAAAAGAAAGAAAAAGGAAAAGAAAAAAAAAAGAAAAAGAAAAAAAATAAAATAAATTAAAATAATTAAATATTAATAAATAATTAATAATAAAATAATAAATTTTAATAATTTAATAATAAATAAAATAATCAAATAATAATAAATAAATAATAAAATATTAGGGTAATAATAAACCCTAATTAAATAAATATGCACACATCGACTTTATTTAATAATTTAAAAATATGTATGAGTTCATTCAAACCCGTAAATACATTTAAAATAATTAATAATACATTGTTTACGTGGAAATTTCCCCGAAAATGAAAGTCCCGGGAAAATTTTACGTAAAATACTGAAAATAATAGACAGTAATTAAAATAGGTTTAAAATACATATCAACTCATAAAAATATCGTATAATGCATAAAAATTATTGACACTGTATATCCCGGTACAGTGTAAAAATATTTTTAAAAACACGGGATATTACAAATATTTATTTAATTGCATTGAGACCGAGGCCTAGTGGACCAGGTCCGTCGGACCCATCTCGAGGAGCGCACTAAGTGTGAGTTACTATTTTATATATATATGTTTAGGGTGCATGATTTAGAAATATATATTTTATTTTGATTAATTATGCATAAATAATTCAATTATTACTTAAGTTTAATTTTAGTTTATTTTGGTTTATCTTTAGTATATTTTCAATATATTTTAAATTATATGCATGTTTTGCTAATAAATTAGGTATAAATTGTTTTTGAATATATTTCTAGTTTATTTCGTAATCTATATGGATTTCTTTGGCGTATATATACTCGAAATATACCTGGTTTACTTTTGGTATATTTCTAGTATATATATATGGTTTATGTTGCTATTTATATTTAAATTCATGCATCATTTACTTTTATGAATGTATGCTTTATATTTTAATGAAGGATATCAATAGAACATGCTACCTAGTGGGTAGCACTAGGACCGAGTACGTACCGGTGTGCTTATAGCATTTAGTCTATATTACTAACCATGTGTGGATGGTGATTGGATATGATTATTTTGATATGAGATATGATTTGGGAGTGTGATTGCTGGAGCTCGATTGACCAAGTGTCTCGGGCCTAATGACACTAACAGTCAGACTGCTGGAGCTCGGTTTACTTAGTGTCTCGGGACCAGTCTACTGTCCAAATGGATCAAGTGATTATATTAGAATAAGTGAGCCTGTGTGGCTAAAGTGTTGTCTAACACTGTTTTGAGGTTTTGATTTTTCTAGGGTTATATTTGATCCTTGATAAACAGTGATTTTCAATAAATATATAAAATGATTTTATTGCATCTGTGTGTATCAAAAATTGATTTTCATTGATATTTCATTGAAAATATATATTTCATTAATATTTCATTGAAAATCATTTTATATATATTGAAAATCAATTTTGATACACACAGATGCAATAAAATCATTTTATATATATTTCATTGAAAATCATCGTTTATGAAGGACCAAATAGAACCCTAGAAAATCGCAACCTCAAAACAGTGTTAGACAACACTCTAGCCATACAGGCTCACTTATTCCAAATATGTTCACTTATTCCATTTGGACAATAGACTGGCCCCGAGACACTAAGTCAACCGAGCTCCAGCAGTCTGACTGTCAGTGTGATTGGCCCCGAGACACTTGGTCAACCGAGCTCCAGCAATCACACCTCCAAACCATATCTCACACATAAAATAATCATATCCAATCAATATCCACAAATGGTTAGTAATATAGCCTAAATGCTATAAGCGTACCGGTACGTACTCGGTCCTAGTGCTGCCCACTAGGTAGCACGTTCTATCGATATCCTTCATTAATAAATAAAACATACATTCATAAAAATAAATGATGCATGAATTTAAATATAATAGCAACAATAAACCATATATATACTAGAAATATACCAAAAGTAAACCAGGTATATTTTGAGTATATATACGTCAAATAAATCCAATTAAATTACAAAATAAGCTAGGAATATATTTAAAAACATTTTAAACACAATTCATTAATAAAACATGCATATAATTTAATATATACCAAAAATAAACCAAAAGTAAACTAAAAATAAACTTAAATACTAATCATATTATTTATGCATATTTAATTAAAATAAAACATACATTTCTAAATCATGCACCCTAAGCATATATATATATAATAGTAACTCACACTTAGTGCGCTCCTCGAGATAGGTCCGACGGGCCTGGTCCACTAGCCCTCGGTCTCGGCGCAACTAAACAAACAATAAATAACAGACATCAGAATAAACCTAACAGAAAATCCTAGAAACTCAATCTAGAATATTGGACATAGAATCAAAATTAGGGTTTGACCGGACATCACGTTTTACGAGAATTCTACCTAAAATTCGACAGAACCTCCCTTGTAAAATGGACATC
Source organism: Mallotus nudiflorus (assembly GCA_947683625.1). Classification (NCBI taxonomy): domain Eukaryota; kingdom Viridiplantae; phylum Streptophyta; class Magnoliopsida; order Malpighiales; family Euphorbiaceae; genus Mallotus; species Mallotus nudiflorus. The sequence goes on from CANTUR010000762.1 coordinate 28,052, forward strand.
TCTCTACTCAAAGAGTAGAGCTGGCCCTACAAAGAAACACACTTCGAAAAACAGGCACAAAAACACATCCACAACCCCTCGGTCGGACTCCAAACTACAGTCTACCGATTGGGGTCCATAATTCACGGAACAATTATAAAAATACCAAAAATACTCTTATATCATAGAAATACATTTAATAAGTAGAAATTACATAATTACCTTAAAACACATCAAAAACTGATAAAAACTCATTTTATTAGAAAAATCGTATATTATATATATAATTGAAAATAATTCATGAAAAATAGTTTTAATCAATTAAAAATACTAAATAATTTGTAAAAATCATTTTTATACCTTAAATAGCTATTAAAACCAATTAAATTACATTTTTTGCCAATTTTATGTAAAATTACCAAAATACCCCTATATATATAAATATACTATAATTACTTCAAAAATTCACCAAAAATAGTATAATTATCCAAAATTAATTTTCTCAACATATTTATCAATAATATAAATAATTAAACTCAATTAACCAATTAATTTCAATTAAAAACACAATTAACCTAATTTTCCCAAAATTACATAAACCTAAATAATTCAAAATAAATACATAGAAATTCATAAAAATTCCAAATAAATTTCTATAATTCATTTCAACACCTATATTTATCATAAAATACAATTTCATAATTTAATTAATTAATTTCCGAAAATTAGAAAATAATATTAAAATATTCAAAAATACCCAAAAATCAAATTAATCTCCAAAAATTCCACAAAAATTCACACAAGTAGATTAAACTAAGGGGAACAACATTTGTTAAGGAATTTTTCATGAATCAATCAAATTGAAGTTCAAAAAAATTAAGAACCCTAATAGGCCGAATTCGAAAAATCGAAACCTAATCAAATCAAGACCATTTTAAGTGAAACAAAGCTTGGAATCACACTCATAGAAGCTCAAGGAGAAGAAAGAGACTGGTGGTGTCGAAAATGGTGGCCGGAAACGTCGTGAACGACGTTGCTCCCACTTTCGGCTTCTCCGGCCAAAAATGGCTTCCAGACGCCGGAAACGGCTGCAACAGGCGACGGAAGAGGCTGAGGAAGGAGGTGGCACGCCGGACGGCAAGAAATGGGCGGTAGCAGCGGCGGACGGTGATGGGAAACGGTCGGGGATGAAGAAGAAGCTCGGGTGGCAATTTGGTAAATAAGTTAAACTTTATAATTTGTTAATATTAAATGAATATATGTATATATATATACTTTATACTATATATTAAAATAATATTAAATTACACACATTAAATATACACCACACACATATAATTTAATATTTTAATAATTTAATACACCTAAAAATAATTAAATAATATTAAAACAAATTAATAAATAATAAAATATTAGGGTAATTAATTAAACCCTAATTAATTAAATAAATACACATATATATTTTATTTAGTATTTTAAAAATATATATGAGTTCATGCAAGTCCGTAAATCTATTTAAAATAATTAATGGTAAATTATTTAAGTGAAAATTTCCCCGAAAATGCAAGTCCCGGGAAAATTTTACGTAAAACACTTAAAATAATAATAAACAATTAAAAATTCAATTTTAATTAAATAAAAGCTCATGAAATATCAATATTATATTTAAAAATCATTAACACTGCATATCCCGATACAGTATTAAAATATTTAAAAACACGGGATATTACAGTCTTCCCCCCTTATAAGAATTCGTCCCCGAATTCCAGAAAGAAAATGATCACAAGATCAGGAAGGAAAGAGATACGGGTAAGAAGCTCGCATCTCAGCTTCAGTCTCCCACGTATGCTCCTTGACTCTATTGCTACGCCACAGAACCTTGACCATCGGAATCTGCTTCGAACGCACCTGTTGAACTTGATAGTCAACGATCACCACAGGTTCTTCCACAAACATCAAGTCTTCACTCACTTCTACACTGTCATGCAACAACACGTGAGAAGGATATACTTCCTCAGCATCGAGATATGAAATACTGGATGCACTTGTGACATACTCGGAGGCAAATCCAACCGATATGCAACAGTGCCAACTCTCTCCAGAATCTCAAACGGTCCGATATATCTCGGTGCTAACTTACCCTTCCTACCAAATCTCATAACACCCTTCATCGGAGATACCTTCAGAAAAATAAAATCTCCAACCTGAAAATCCACATCTCTGCGCCTAGGATCCGCATAACTCTTCTATCTGCTAACTGTGGTCTCTAATCTGTGCTTAATCACGGCAACTTTCTCTGCAGCATCCTGAACCATCTCAGGTCCAGTCAAAGCTCTCTCAGCAATCTCATCCCAACTCAAAGGGGATCTACACTTCCTTCCATACAACGCCTCATATGGTGTCATACCAATACTGCTATGGTAGCTGTTATTATATGCAAACTCTACGAGTGGCAAATGATCATCCCAGCTACCTCCCAAATCCAGGACACACATCCTCAACATATCTTCCAGTGTTTGGATCATCCTCTCAGACTAACCATCTGTCTGAGGATGAAAAGCAGTACTGAAGTCCAACCTAGTGCCCATCGCTTCCTGCAACTTCTGCCAAAAATGAGAAGTAAACACCGAACCTCTATCAGACACAATGGACGCAGGTACTCCATGAAGGCACACTATATGCTTCACATACAGTTCTGCCAATCTGGCAACAGAATAAGTGGCTTTCACAGGTAAGAAATGTGCAGACTTTGTCAACCTGTCTACAATCACCCAGATGGAATCGTATCCATCCTTCGAACGAGGTAAACTGACCACAAAATCCATAGCTATCCTTTCCCACTTCCACTCGGGAATAGAAAGAGGCTGAAGCTTCCCAGAAGGCTTATGATGTTCAACTTTCACTTGCTGACATGTCAAGCACTTAGCAACATAATCAGCGACATCTTTCTTCAATCCATCCCACCAGTATAAATCTCTAATACTGTGGTACATCTTAGTAATACCCGGATGAACGCTGTAAGCTGTAGAATGTGCTTCCTCTAGGATCTCTTCTCTCAAATCATCCACATCAGGAACACACAATCTATCACTGATCCACAACACACCATCATCATCGAGTGTGAAATCAGTGAACTTCCCTACTCGAACATTCTCTGCAAGCTCTTCTAGAATAGGATCTCGGCTCTGAGCTGCTTTAATCCTATCCCTCAGTACAGATTGCACCTTAAATTGAGCTAGTAGTCCACCTGACCTACTAATCTTCATCATCAAACCTTGATCCACCATCAGATGCAACTCCTGGATCAACGGTCTCCTCTCAACACTGATGTGAGCAAGACTGCCTGAGGACTTCCTACTCAAGGCATTTGCTACCATATTAGCTTTACCCGGATGATATAGAATCTCACAGTCATAATCCTTCAACAATTCTAACCATCTTCTCTGCCTCAAATTCAAATCTCTCTGCTGAAAAATGTACTTAAGGCTCTTATGATCAGTAAATATCTCACAAGTCACCCCGTACAGATAATGTCTCCAAATCATCAAAGCAAAGATCACTGCAGCCATCTCTAGGTCATGTGTAGGATAATTCTGCTCATGCTTCTTCAACTGCCTTGAAGCATAGGCTATCACCCTTCCATTATGCATCAGCACACAACCAAGGCCAACTCTAGAGGCATCATAGTAAACTGTGAACTTGTCCACACTATTAGGCAAAGCTAACATTGGCGTTGTGGTCAACTTCTCCTTCAACAACTGGAAACTATTCTCATAAGCTTCTGACCACTCGAATCTGACATTCTTCTGAGTCAAGCGAGTCACAGGAGCTGCTATTCTGGAAAAATCCTACACAAACTGCCTATAATACCCGACTAAACCCAGAAAACTTCAAATCTCAGTAACAGAAGTCGGTCTAGGCCACTCAGACACTGCTTCAATCTTCTGTGGATCAACCTGGATACCTTCTTTAGACACCACGTGTCCAAGAAAAGAAACACTCTCCATCCAGAAATCACACTTCGAGAATTTAGCATAAAGCTGATGATCTCTCAATGTCTGCAGTACAATCCTCAAGTGATATACATGCTCCTCCATACCCCTTAAATAAACCAGTATATCATCGATTAAGACTACCACAAATTGATCCACATACAGTCTGAATACCCTGTTTATCAGGTCCATAAAGCTACCCGGTGCATTAGTCAAACCAAAGGACATCACCAGAAAACTCATAATGGCCATATCTAGTACGGAATGATGTATTAGGAATATTAGCTTCACTAATCCACAACTAATGATAACCCAACCTCAAGTCAATCTTAGAAAAGAACTGTGCACCCTGTAGCTGATCAAATAAGTCATCTATCCTCGGGAGAGGATACTTGTTCTTCACTGTCACCTTGTTCAGCTCTCTGTAGTCAATGCACAGTCTCAGGGTATCATCGTTCTTCTTCACGAATAGGACTGGTGCACCCCAAGGAGAAACACTGGGTCTGATGAAACCCTTATCCAACAACTCTTGCAACTGCTCCTTCAAACTCTTTCAACTCTGCAGGAGCCATTCTGTAGGGTGGCATAAATATAGGAGTAGTACTTGGAACCACATCTATATAAAACTCAATCTCTCTGTGAGGTGGTAACCTGGCAACTCCTCGGGAAAAACATCAGGAAACTCACAAGCAACAAGAACATCTGTGAGTGACAACTTCTCCAGTGAAGTATCCCTGACTAATGCCAAATATCCCTGACAACCTTTCCTCAACAACTTCCTAGCCGTAATAGCAGAAATAAGATTCTGAGGTGCTGAACTCCTATCACCCACAAACTTAAAACTCTTCTTCATCAGGAATTATGAACGTCACCTCTTTATTCCTGCAATCTACCACGGTATAGTACTGAGATAACCAGTCCATTGCCAAAATAACATCAAACTCCATCACATCTAATAAAATCAAATCAGCGGGTAATTCTCTATCTCCCATGAGAACTGGACAACTAGAAAGAACAATATCGATGTCCAAGGAATCGCTCAGAGAGTGGCAACAGACAAAGGAAAAGCCATCCTCGAAGCTTGCCAATAAAATTTAAAAGCAAAACAGGAGAAAACAAACGAATGTGTGGCACCCGGATCAAACAAAACCCATGCATCCAGGTAACAAACAGAAATAATACCTGCCACAACTGCATTAGATGCCTGAGCATCCTGCTGAGTGAGATGAAAAACTCTGGCCTATCCTCGACCTCCCTGCTGACTGGTAGAAGCCTAGCCAACACCTCTGGCACCTCCTCTAGTACCTCTACCATAACTCTGCTGTGGAACAAGTTGAGTGGAACTCTGATGCTGAGATGGTGGTAACTGAAATGGCACGGGTGCAGCACTAGCAATCTACTGCTGTTGGAATCACGGAATCTACAACTGCTGATACCCGGAGTAAGGACACGATCTGGCAAAATGTCCTGTCTGCCCGCATCTAAAGCATGTCAATGTGTTAGATAACACGGTCCCTGATGGACTCTACCGCAGGTCTGGCATACACTGGCAGTTGATCCAGAACTGCGATCACTGCTGCTGGCTCGAAGAACCTGACCTAAATCTGAACGATCTACGCTGACCTCCACGACCATGTCTACTACTCCGATGCACTTGCTGCTGCTAACCTCTGACTCTGCTAAGTCAGACCTCGCTGCTGACTACTCGAACCAACATGAAAACTAGAGTACGAAGTAGCCAGCAATCCACTCGACTGAACTCCTAGCTAGTAGTAATCAGGCATCGCTCCCTGCCTAACTAACCTCAGCTCAATCTCCTTGGCTAATTCAATCACAGACTCCAGAGTAAGGCCTGTTGTAGGCATACCAGCAAATGCAGAACCCAAACCAGTAACATATGTAGTGACTGCGAAATACTAGTCTTGCATCAGATCCTCTGCATATCTACCCAGTCGAAGAAACTCTCGGGTGTACTCCTCAACTGATCGATCACCACGAGAAATGCTGGTCAGTCGGAGATGATAGCTCATACGAAGAGGCTCTGGACAGAATCTCCTCATAAATCGCTCTCGAAATTGAGCCCAGGTCATCGTCAACATATCAGGCTGGATCATCTGAATAAACCAATCTAAGGCTGGTCCCTCGACAGAAAGCTCTACGATCATAATCCGCTGGTACTCGGTATGAGCAGTCCGAGTCCGAGTCTCAATCACATGCAGAAAATCTAACAGATCAGAAGTCCCATCGAACGTAATCCTGCCAACTCGGGCATAGAACAAAGCTGCCTCAGGGTCAGACATACCCTGCTGATAGGCAGGCTGAACAGGCTGAACAACTGGAGGTACAAGAACATCAAACTCAAGCTCAATAGGCTCCTCGTCCTATAACTCTCTTTGCCTACGGCGACCTGCCGCTCCTCGAGGTCTACCTCTGCCACGACCTCTACATCTAACTGGCTGCTCAGGAGGCAAAACCTCATCCTAAAAAGACTCATCATCCTCGGCCTCAACGACCGGTGGAGCGACACGCGCTCACCCTCCTCATTCTGAAAAGACAAACGGAAAGATTCAGACAAAACAGACAACGGAGGAATAACGCAGAAAACTAAAGCAAGGAATACTCGTCAAGACATACTCGAACCTAATTCACTGCAGTAGTTACCAAAAGAAAACACAACTTGAAAACTAAGGCCACAACTCACACAACTAAGCTCTGACACAGAACTCCACTCTGATACCAACTTTGTCACGACCCAAACAGGGCCATGACCGACGCTAGGGAATGGGAATTCTTTTGAATCCGGAACCCGTAGCAAGCCTAAAAATAAAATAAAGCAATAATAATATTAATATCACAATTAAATAAATTCTGTACAGCGGAAATAAAAACCATAAATATTAAAAATAACATTTGCACTAACTGGATTTAAATCAAATCCTCATCCCATATATATAAACTCTTTTAATACAAATTCAGTTCAAATATAATACAACATCTCTTTAATAATTTAATGACTACTGCAGTGTCTAGATAAAATAAAACTTAAGACTCAAATAAGCAATTTACATAAAGAAGTCGGGGCGGAAGAAATCCGGCGTACAGGCCTGCTACTGAGGTCTGAAGAAGATGACTCTCCTGAAAAATAGTCAACAGAGGGGAGTCAAACCTCACTGAGTGAATTACTATAATATATATACATGCATACTAAATGACAATGCATACAATCGACAGTATATATACAGGCAAATACACACAGATGCAATAAAATCATTTTATATATATTTCATTGAAAATCATCGTTTATGAAGGACCAAATAGAACCCTAGAAAATCGTAACCTCAAAACAGTGTTAGACAACACTCTAGCCATATAGGCTCACTTATTCCAAATATGTTCACTTGTTCCATTTGGACAGTAGACTGGACCCGAGACACTAAGTCAACCGAGCTCCAGCAGTCTGACTGTCAGTATGATTGGCCCCAAGACACTTGGTCAACCGAGCTCCAGCAATCACACCTCCAAACCATATCTCACACATCAAATAATCATATCCAATCAATATCCATAAATGGTTAGTAATATAGCCTAAATGCTATAAGCGTACTGGTACGTACTCGGTCCTAGTGCTGCCCACTAGGTAGCACGTTCTATCGATATCCTTCATTAATAAATAAAACATACATTCATAAAAATAAATGATGCATGAATTTAAATATAATAGCAACAATAAACCATATATATACTAGAAATATACCAAAAGTAAACCAGGTATATTTTGAGTATATATACGTCAAATAAATCCAATTAAATTATACAATAAGCTAGGAATATATTTAAAAACATTTTAAACACAATTCATTAATAAAACATGCATATAATTTAATATATACCAAAAATAAACCAAAAGTAAACTAAAAATAAACTTAAATACTAATCAAATTATTTATGCATATTTAATTAAAATAAAACAAACATTTCTAAATCATGCACCCTAAGCATATATATATAGAATAGTAACTCACACTTAGTGCGCTCCTCGAGATAGGTCCGACGGGCCTGGTCCACTAGCCCTCGGTCTCGGCGCAACTAAACAAATAATAAATAACAGACATCAGAATAAACCTAACAAAAAATCCTAGAAACAGTCGAGGATGAAGAAGAAGCTCGGGTGGCAATTTGGTAAATAAGTTAAACTTTATAATTTGTTAATATTAAATGAATATATGTATATATGTATATATATATACTTTATACTATATATTAAAATAATATTAAATTACACACATTAAATATACACCACACACATATAATTTAATATTTTAATAATTTAATACACCTAAAAATAATTAAATAATATTAAAACAAATTAATAAATAATAAAATATTAGGGTAATTAATTAAATCCTAATTAATTAAATAAATACACATATATATTTTATTTAGTATTTTAAAAATATATATGAGTTCATGCAAGTCCGTAAATCTATTTAAAATAATTAATGGTAAATTATTTACGTGAAAATTTTCCCGAAAATACAAGTCCCGGGAAAATTTTACGTAAAGCACTTAAAATAATAATAAACAATTAAAAATTCAATTTTAATTAAATAAAAGCTCATGAAATATCAATATTATATTTAAAAATCATTAACACTACATATCCCGATACAATATTAAAATATTTAAAAACACGAGATATTACAGTTACGCCACAGAACCTTGACCATCGGAATCTACTTCGACCGCAAATGTCGAACTTGATAGTCAACGATTGCCACAGGTTCTTCCACAAACATCAAATCTTCACTCACTTCTACACTATCAGGCTGCAACACGTGTGAAGGGTCTGAGATATACTTCCTCAGCATCGAGATATGGAATACTGGATGCACCTATGACATACTTGGGGGCAAAGCCAACCAATATGCAACAGTGCCAACTCTCTCCAGAATCTCGAATGGTCCGATATATCTCGGTGCCAACTTACCCTTCCTGTCAAATCTCATCACACCCTTCATTAGAGACACCTTCAGAAAAACATAGTCTCCTACCTGAAACTCCATATCTCTGTGCCTAGGATCCGTATAGCTCTTCTGCCTACTAACTGCGGTCTCTAATCTGCGCTTAATCACGGAAACTTTCTCTGCAGCATCTTGAACCATCTCAGGTCCAGTCAAAGCTCTCTCACCACTCTCATCCCAACTCAGAGGGGATCTACACTTCCTTCCATACAACACCTCATAAGGTGTCATGCCAATATTGTTATGGTAGTTATTATTATATGCAAACTCTACGAGTGGCAAATGATCATCCCAGCTACCTCCCAAATCCAGGACACACATCCTCAACATATCTTCCAATGTATGGATCATCCTCTTAGACTGACCATCCATCTGAGGATGAAAAGTAGTACTGAAATCCAACTTAGTGCCCATCGCTTCCTGTAACTTCTGTCAAAAATGAGAGATAAACACCGAACCTCTGTCTGACACAATGGACACATGTACTCCATGAAGGCATACAATATACTTCACATATAGCTTCGCCAATCTAGCTATAGAATAAGTGGCTTTCACAAGCAAGAAATGTGCAGACTTCGTCAACCTGTCGACAATCACCCAGATGGAATCATATCCATCCTTAGAACGAGGTAAACCAATCACAAAATACATAGCTATCCTTTCCCACTTCCACTCGGGAATAGGAAGAGGTTGAAGCCTCCCAGAAGGCTTCTGATGTTCAGCTTTCACTTGCTGACACGTCAGGCACTTAGCAACATAATCAGCGACATCCTTCTTCAATCCGTCCCACCAGTATAAATCTCTGATACTGTGGTACATCTTAGTGACACCCGGATGTACGCTATAGGCTGTAGAATGTGCTTCCTCCAGGATCTCTTCTCTCAAATCATCCATATCAGGAACACACAATCTACCGCTGATCCATAACACACCATCATCATTTAGTGTGAAATCAGTGAACTTCCTTGCTTGAACATTCTCTGTAAGCTCTTCTAGAATAGGATCTCGACTTTGAGCTGCTTTAATCCTATCCCTCAGTATAGATCACACCTTAAACTGAGCTAGCAGTCCACCTGACCTATTGATCTTCATCATCAGACCTTGATCCACCAACAGATGCAACTCCTAGATCAACGGTCTCCTCTCAACACTGATGTGAGCAAAACTACCTAAGGACTTTCTACTTAAGGCATCTGCTACCACATTAGCCTTGCCCGGATGATATAAAATCTCACAGTTATAATCCTTTAACAATTCCAACCATCTCCTCTGCCTCATATTTAGATCTCTCTACTGGAAAATGTACTTAAGGCTCTTGTGATCAGTAAATATCTCACAAGTCACCCCGTATAGATAATGTCTCCAAATCTTCAAAGCAAATATCACTGCAGCCATTTCAAGGTCATGTGTAGGATAGTTATGCTCATGCTTCAACTGCCTCGAAGCATAAGCTATCACCCTACCATTCTGCATCAACACATAACCAAGGCCAACTCTAGAGGCATCACAATAAACTGTGAACTTATCCACACTATTAGGCAAAGCTAACACTAGTGTTGTGGTCAATTTCTCCTTCAATAACTGAAAACTATTTTCACAAGCTTCTGACCACTCGAATCTAACATTCTTCTGAGTTAAGCAAGTCATTGGGGCTGCAATTCTAGAAAAATCCTGCACAAACTGCCTATAATACCCAACTAAACCCAGAAAACTCCGAATCTCAATAACAGAAGTCGGTCTAGGCCACTCAGACACTGCCTCAATCTTCTATGGATCAACCTGGATACCTTCTTTAGACACCATGTGTCCAAGAAAAGAAACACTCTCCATCCATAAATCACACTTCGAGAATTTAGCATAAAGTTGATGATCTCTCAGTGTTTGTAGTACAGTCCTCAAATGATATACATGCTCCTCCATACTCCTTGAATAAACCAGTATATCATCAATTAGACTACCACAAACTGATCCACATACGGTCTGAATACCCTATTCATCAGGTCCATAAAAGCTGCTGGTGCATTAGTCAAACCAAAAGACATCACCAGAAACTCATAATGGTCATATCGAGTGTGGAATGTCGTTTTAGGAACATCGGCTTCACTAATCCGCAACTGATGATAACCCAACCTCAAATCAATCTTGGAGAAGAATTGTGCACCCTGTAGCTGATCAAACAAGTCATCTATCCTCGGGAGAGAATACTTGTTCTTCACTGTCACCGTGTTCAACTCTCTATAGTCAATGCACAGTCTCAGGGTACCATCCTTCTTCTTCACAAACAGGACTGGTGCACCCCAAGGAGAAACATTGGGTCTTATAAAACCCTTATCCAACAACTCATGTAACTGCTCCTTTAACTCTTTCAACTCTGCAGGAACCATTGTGTAGGGTGGCATAGATATAGGAGTAATACCTAGAACCACACCTATACAGAAATCAATCTCTCTGTAAGGTGGTAAACCTGGCAACTCCTCAGGAAATACATTAGGAAACTCACAGGCAACAGGAACATCTGTGAGTGACAACTTCTCCACTGAAGTATCCCTGACTAATGCCAAATATCCTTGACAACCTTTCTTCAGCAACTTTTTATTCGTAATAGCAGAAATAAGATTCTGAGGTACGGAACTCCTATCACCCATAAACTTAAATTCTTCTTCACCATGAATTCTGAAAGTCACCTCTTTATTCTGATAATCCACCACGGCATAATGCTGAGATAACCAGTCCATACCCAAAATAACATCAAATTCCATCACATCCAACATAATCAAATCAGCGGGTAATTCTCTACCTCCCATGAGAACTGGACAACCAGAAAGAACAATATCGATGTCCAAGGAATCGCTCAGAGGAGTGGCAACAAACAAAGGAAAAGCCATCCTCAAAGCTTGCCAATAAGACTTAGAAGCAAAAATGGGAGAAACGAACGAGTGCATGGCACCCGGATCAAACAAAACCCATGCATCCAGGTAACAGACAGAAACAATACCTGCCATGACTGCATTAGATGCTTGAGCATCTTATTGAGTAAGGTGGAAGACTCTGGCCTGTCCTTGACCTCCCTACTGACTAGTAGAAGCCTGGCCAAGACCTCTGGCACCTTCTCTAGTACCTCTACCATGACCCTGCTGCAGAACAAGCTGAGTGGAACTCTAATGTTGGGCTGGAGGCAACTGAAATGGTACGGGTGTAGCACTAGCAATCGACTGCTGTGGGAATCGCAGAATCTGTGGCTGTTGATACCCAAAGTAAGGACACGATCTGGCATAATGTCCTGTCTGCCCGCATTTAAAGCATGTCAGTGGTGTCAGGTAACATGGTCCCTGATGAACTCTACCGCAGGTCTGGCAAACACTGGCAGCTGATCCAGAACTGCGATCATTGCTACTGCTCGAAGCACCTAACCCAAATCTGAACGGTCTACGCTGACCTCTATGGCCATGTCTATTGCTTCGATGCCCTCACTGCTGCTGCCTCTGACTCTGCTGAGTTGGACCTCTCTACTGACTACTCGAACCAATATGAAAACTCAAATACGGAGTAGTCTGCAATCCACTCGATTGCACACCCAACTGGTAATAATCAGGCATCGCTCCCTGCCTAACTAGCCTCAGCTCAATCTCCTTAGCCAACTCAATCACAAACTCCAGAGTAAGGCCCGCGTAGGCATACCAGTAAATGCTGAACCCAATCCTGTGACATAGGTAGTGACTGTGAAATACTGATCGCGCATCAGATCCTCTGCATATCTACCCAGTCAGCAAAAATCTTGGGTGTACTCCTCTACTGATCGATCACCACGAGAAATGTTAGTCAGTCGAAAATGATAACTCATGCGAAGAGGCTCTGGACAGAATCTCCTCATAAACTGCTCTCGAAACTGAGCCCAGGTCATCGTCATCATATAGAGCTGAATCATCTGAATAAACCAATCTAGAGCTGGTTCCTCGACAGACAGCTCAACGATCATGATCCGCTGATACTCGGTGTAAGCAGTTCGAGTCCGAGTCTCAATCGCGTGCAGAAAATCTAGCGGATCGGAAGTCCCATCAAATGTAATCCTGCCAACTCTGGCATAGAACAGAGCTGCCTCAAGGTCAGACATACCCTGCTGATAGGCAGGCTGAACAACTGAAGGTATAGGAACATCCTCAAACTCAGGCTCTACAGGCTCCTCATCCTGTAACTCTCTCTGCCTATGGCGACCTGCCGCTCCCCGAGGTCTACCTTTACCATGACCTCTACATCTAACTGGCTGCTCAGGAGGTAAAACCTCATCCTAAAAAGACTCATCATCCTCGGCCTCAACGACCGGTGGAGCGACACGTGCTCGCCTCCTCATTCTGAAAAGATAAAAAAATGATTCAGACAAAATAGATAACGGAGGAATAACATAGAAAACTAAAGTAAGGAATACTTATCAAGACATACTCGAACCTAATTCACTGCAGTAGTTCAACAGAAAACACAACTTAGAAAAACTAGGGCCACAACTCACACAACTAAACCTTGACACAGAACTCCGCTCTGATACCAACTTTGTCACGACCCAAAATGGGGCCATGATCGGTGCTAGGGAACAAGAATTCTTTTGAATCTGGAACTTGTAGCAAGCCTTAAAAATAAAATAAAACATGCAATAATAATAATAACAATATAATTAAATAAAATATTATGCAGCGGAATAAAATCATAAATATCAAAATAATATTTCCACCAAATAAAATTAAATTAATATCCTCATTTTATATATAAATAACTTTTAATACAAGTTTTAGTTCAAATTCTTAAAATACATAACTCACACAAATATAATACAATATCTTTTTAACAATTTTACAACTACTGCAGTGTCTAGATTAATAAAAATAAAACTCAAGTAAGCAGTTTACATAATGAAGTCGGGGCGGGTTTGCTACTGAGGTTTTATGAAGATGACTCTCCTAAAAAAATAGTCAACAGAGGGGAGTCAGACCTCACTGAATGAATTACTATAATATATATACATGCATACTAAATGACAATGCACACAATCAATAGTATATATATAATAAGTATATATACAAGCAAATACACACAGATGCAATAAAATCATTTTATATATTTTTATTGAAAATCATAGTTTATGAAGGATCAAATAGAACCCTAGAAAATCACAACCTCAAAACAGTGTTAGACAACACTCTAGCCATACAGGCTCACTTATTCCAAATATATTCACTTGATCCATTTGGATAGTAGACTGGCCCCGAGACACTAAGTCAACCAAGCTCCAGCAGTCTGACTGTCAATGTGATTGGCCCCGAGACACTTGGTCAACCGAGCTCCAGCAATCACACTCCCAAATCATATCTCACACATCAAATAATCAGATCCAATCAATATCCACAAATGGTTAGTAATATAGCCTAAATGCTATAAGCGTACCGATACGTACTCGGTTCTAGTGCTGCCCACTAGGTAGCACGTTCTATTGATATCCTTCATTAAAATATAAAACATACATTCATAAAAATAAATGATGCATGAATTTAAATAAAATAACAACATAAATCATATATATACTAGAAATATACCAAAAAGAAACCAGGTATATTCCGAGTATATATACGTCAAATAAATCCGATTAAATTACAAAGTAAACTAGAAATATATTCAAAAACATTTTTAAACATAATTCATTAATAAAATATGCATATAGTTTAAAATATACCAAAAATAAACTAAAAATAAACTAAAAGTAAACTAAAATAAACTTAAGTACTAATTAAACCATTATGCATATTTAATCAAAATAAAACATATATTTCTAAAATCATGCACCCTAGAGCATATATATATAAAATAGCAACTCACTATTACTGCGCTCCTTGAGATGGGTCCGACGGGCCTAGTCCACTAGGCCTCGGTCTCGGCACAAGTAAACAAACAAACGACAACAAAAATTAGAATAAATCTAACATAAGTTCTAAAGACTCGATCTAGATTACTAGACAAGGAATTAAATCAGAATTTGATCGGACAACATGTTTTATGAGAATTCTACCGAAAATCCGGCACAACCTACCCTGTAAAACGGACATCTCTCTACTTTAAGAGTAGAGCCGGCCTTGCAAAGAAACGCACTTCGAAAATAATCATAAAATACAACCACAATCCCTCGGTTGGACTCCAAACTACGAATCACCGACCGAGGTCCACAATTCACAAAATATTTACAAAACACCGAAAATGCCCTTGTATAATAAAAATACATTTTATCATTAGAAATTACGTAATTAACCCTACAACACAGTAAAAACCGATAAAAACTCATTTTATTAGAAAAATCGTATATTATACATATAATTTGAAAATAATTTATGAAAAATAGTTTTAATTAGTTAAAAATACTAATTAATTAATTTTCTCAACATATATTTCAATAATATCAATAAATATACTCAATTAACCAATTAATTTCAATTAAACACATAATTAACCTTATTTTCTCAAAATTACATAAACTAGATAAATTCAAAATAAATACATAGAAATTTACAAAAATTACAAATAAATTCCTATAATTAATTTCAACACCTATATTTACCATAAAACACAATTTCATAATTTAATTAATTAATTTTCAAAAATTAGAAAATAATAATAAAATAATCAAAAATACCCAAAAATCAAAATAAATTCCAAAAATTCTAAAAAAATTCCCACATGAAGATTAAGCTACTAGGATCAAAGTGAACTTTTCATGAATCAATCAAATTGAAGCTAAAAAAAAAATAAAAAACTCAAGTAGGCCGAATTTGAAAAATTGACAAAAACCTTACCAAATCGAGTTTTAAGCTTAAAGGAAGCTTAGAATTGTCTTCTATGGTGTCTGAGGAGTTCAACGGCACCGGAATGATGGGTTTTGGTGGCCGGAAACGTGAGGTGTGGAGGAAGAGACAACTTTCAGCCAAAACAGGATTCCTTGGCTTCACCGGCGCCGGAGAGGGTGGAAGGGAGTGGCAGAGCTACTGGAGGAAGAGGGTGGACATCTAGGAGGCACATCGACGGTAGTCGGCCAAAGTTGCAGCGAGAGGGTGAGGTTGGCATCGGGAGGAAGAAGAAGGAGGAGGAAGGGTATGAATTGTAATTTGACAAACTATGTATATATATATATATATAACTTTAATAATTTATATTAAAATATATTAATATAATACTAAGGAAAATCACACACCACATGTTTAAAATAAACAATATATATATATACGCATAGTAATTAGATAACAACTATATAATATACACTTACATAATTAAAATAATTATTAAACCCTAAAATAATTAAATATAAGAATGTATATGCATGTATATATATATATTCTAATATGACAATTAAAATAATGCATGGATTCATGCAAATGCATAAATCTATTTAAAATAATTTATATTAAATTATTTACGTGTCAATTTTCCCGAAAATAAAATTCCCGAAAATTTTTTACGTAAAGTACTTAAAATAACATAAAATAATTAAAATAAGCTTTAAATAAATGTCAAACTCATAAAAATATCATAATTATATACAAAATTATTAACACTGCATATCCCGATGCAATTTAAAATATTTTAAAAACTCGGGATATTACACTTATTATAGTATATTGCATGCTTTTATTTTTAGGCTTGCTACGGGTTCCGGATTCAAAAAAATTTTCATTCCCCAGTGCCGATCATGACCCCCTATTTTGGGTCGTGACAAATTATAAATTGATTTTACAGTATGTGTGTACATGCTTATATATATATTTATTAAATACTTATGAGTGTTTGCATTTGTCATTTAGAAATGTGTGTATATATATTATACTAATTCACTCAGTGAGGTCTGACTCTCCTCAGTTGATGTTTTTACAGGAGAGTCATCTTTTTCAGACTTCAGCAGTAAACCTATCCGTCGGATTTTTTCCACCCCGACCCTATTATGTAAAATACCTACTTAATTATTTATTATTGTACTCTAGAAAACTGCAGTAGTTATTTTTGTAATAATAATGAGTTTAAATTATTTTGTTGTATGAGATTTTAATTCAGATGTTTAATCTGAATATTGTATTAAATTATTTCATGATATGAAGGAATTTATTTTATTATATATAAATTGAAATTTTTAATTACGGTATATTTATTTTGTTTATTGTATATTTTTATTATTTTAAGGGTTGTTAAGAGTTTCGGATTTGAAAGAATTTCTGTTTACTAACGCCGGTCATGGTTTCCGATTTTAGATCATGACAACTAGTTGGTTAAATAATAATAATTATAATTGTGTTTGATAACTAAATAAATAAAAATTATATTTTAAATTAAATTAAAGTAAGAAAAAAATAAATACAAACAACTTTGAGTTCAGAAATACCCAATTCACTGGTTATAAATGCACTAACTTTAAACCTTTTAAAATTTAATGATTTACTGTTTGAATTTTTCTATATATACATACACACCAGCGTGTAGCTCACGCGGTGTATGAAAAATTATTTTTATTAAATATATTTTATTTTAAAATGTGTAATAAAATTATATTTAATAATATATTTAAATTAATTAATTTTTGAATTCAGTAAGAAAATAATAAGATATTGATATTTATTATTTTTTATAATTGGAATAAATATGTTTAATATAGCTAATTATTTAGCAATACTTTTGGTGCGAAATAATTTAAAATAATCAAATGAATGCTCATAAATGAAATTTTGTTCCTAAAAAATACATATTTCATCAACTTTTGAGAAAGTAAACAAATAGTTCATACTCAATGCATTGAGTACAATCCTTCCATTCTGTTCACCTGAGCCTTTGATTTAGTGAGTGAGAGAGCCTGTTGGGTTGCTCATCAGGTACTGTTGAAGAAGGACACATGCATGTCCTTCTTCACTCCTTATATTCTAATCAGCCCTTCTTCGATTCCTGCTCTTGCAGATAACCTTCTGTTCATCTGAATAATGAAATTCAGGTTTTTTTTTTAGGTATAAAATTTGTAATTTTGAAAAAAAATCAACTGTAAATAATAAAGGTACTATTTTTTAGTTTGTGCAGAAGTTATGATTCCTCTAATAGCGAGCATGAAGCATCTAATCATCAAAAGAGGCACAAGAAAATTAACAAATTGAAAAAGGTGATTTTTTATCAATGCATTTTAATTATATGCTTGTGTATTAGTCTCTTATTATTGCTGATTTTGTACTCTAAGACAAGGAAAAGGATCGAAGTAAAGGTGATCGACATAAACGTCAGAAGCATAAAGTTAAAGAGGTAGGGCAGTGTTGTTATTTTAATCTTTGTTGCAAACAAGATTGTTAGATTTAATTCCCTATTTACCAATGGAGAGTAACTTTATCATAGTGTTTGTAAAATCTGAAAATGCGATAATTCTCTATTAGCCCATTCTCATGTTTGGAAAATGCTATAGTTGCTTGAATTCAATCCTTTTTCAAATTGAAAAAATAAGTTATATGTCATTTCGATGTTATTTTTAAAGAAATGAAACCATGTCGCAAATGACATTATTCTAGAGCTGAATCTTACACTTGATTTGCTCCGGACATGGTTTATATATGTTTGCTAACTGCGTAACTGAATTTATAAATGGTTTGCTTTGGAATGCGTAGATGATATGTTTATTTTGCATAAACAAGCGGTGATCTCTAAGGAAACTACAGTGGAAATGGAGGGTGAGGAAGACTCACATAGTCAACCCAAGACTCATAATGACAAGGTCATTTTACCATTTTGAATGATGGGTAGCCATTAAGTTGTTAGATTCTTGACTCTGCAAATTTACTCTCTGCAATTAATGCCTTTTTATTTTCTTTTCTTTTCTTTTGGCTCTGACCCTTTATGTATTTTTTGTACAAAAAGCTGTCTTTTTTTTTTACTTTGTAAACAAGTGTTTACATGTGCATCTATGAGCTAATATAACGTTCAGATTTTGACTTTATGTTATTAAAAAGAGAACTTTTTTGGGTTCCATTTGATAGAGTTTGAGAATCAAGGACAGTTAGGAGAGAACCTTTTTGGGTTTCATTTGATAGAGTTTGAGGATCAAGAACGGTTAAGAGAGAACCCATTTCATATCTTTGGTGGATTTTGTGAATGTTATGAAATTGTGATTGTGAGTTGGAGCTTTTTCTATTTTTAATGTCCTGAAATTAATGGAGAGTAGGATTTAATGTGTTGGAAGAATGATTTTTTTTTTTTGTTTAATATTATGAGCTAAGTGTTTAAGAAGATGGTGAATCACAAGAGGAAAAGCCACCATCCACTTATGTGGTCTTACAAAATATATATGAGGAGGTAAGTAAAATGGCTGGTGAGGTATTGCATAATGTCTATATGGGTAATCAAACTCTTCAGCCAATTCCTCCAACGCATAGGCGGAATCAAAGTGACATTTTGAACCAGGTGCATAAACACAGCAGTAGTTTTCAAAAATTGAAAGCTCAGATGCAAAAGGGTTTGAGATGGGGCAGCAACATCACTGAATCATATTATAGTTTCAATCCTGAGGTGTTGGCTAACTAGAAATGTCAATGGTAGCAGCTTAATTCCAAAACTCTGGTATCTTGAAGTGAGAAATTATGTGCCTTTTTATGTACGTAGCAAGAATTGAACTTTTTTAAGCATGATTTTTGTAGGTTTGTCTAATTTTATGGTATCACTTTTTGGTGTGCACCACCTTGGCCTCATTCCAACAGCTTTTGCTATGCAAATTCGCATTGGTCCAGAGTCGCAAGTAGAGGAACAAGGCTACTGAACATTATGTGTTCAGCTGCTGAAGAAAATAAGAATTAGTCATTGTAGTCACTTAGCTACTCAATGGAAAACATGAAATGTAAATCAAATATGTTATGGATATTGCAAAAAAATTCATTTAAACAAATAAAAGTTTCTTTTTCAGCTTAATTGTAGTTTTTACTTTGCTCTATTGTATACAAAATTTTGAAATAATCTTTAGTATATTATTCTCTTAGACAACAAAAAACACCACTATGAATTTATAATTATTAGTTCACACTTTTTAACAATATTAAAAAGTGAGTCTATGTGTAACCTGTTGAAGAAGGGCTTGAAGAGGCATGCACATGTCCGTTCAAGCAGAAACCAAGTGAGACTCTTACGTTGCCCTTTTCTTAAGGCAGAGGAAGAAGATGAAAAGAATACCAAATTGATTTGGACTTCCGAAAGACGTGGGAATCTGGGTGGAGAGGGAACTTTTTTTTTTTTTTTTTTTTGAAGTTTCTGTTTATATGTTTGATCACTAATAATGAGTAAGCATTCAGTTGCAGGCTCCAAATGCCCCACCTTCTTTCTAAAGATAAATGTTCTTTCTTGATTCTCTCTTCTCTCTTTTTGATTGATTGTTTGTTGTTTAGATTATAATACTAATTGGGTATCTTAATATTAGTTTATTTTTTAGGTTATGATAGTAATTGGGTATCTTAATCTTGATCTTCTTAATCTTAATCTTCATGCTCAGTAGAGTTCATGCCTAAAAACAAAGGTTCTTGGTTTGTTTTTTTGATTAAAAGGCTGATTCCATGTGGGCATCAATGACAGCAGCAATTGCACTGTTTCTTTGTCTTCTGTCATTAAAGGTGAGCTCTGTCTCTGTTGTTTTTTCTTCTTTTAACTCTTTAACCATGACCAAATTGTTCACTTTTGTTTCTTTTCTCTTCTTTTGTTTTTAACTCTACGTGGCTATGGTCATGGGTTTACGATGATCTAACAAGTGACTGTTGTAAATGGGTGAGAGTAACATGCAATTTCATTACAGGGCACGTGATTGAGCTTACGCTCAACGATTCGAGGGATATAGGTTGTCCTTATCCAAACTATTGCAAGATGGGTGGTTGGCTAGCGAACATGTCAATGTCCCAGGAAATTAAGGAGCTGAAAAATCTTGATTTATCCTTGAATGGAATAGTTGGTTCGATCCAGAATGGAGGTATATAAATATACACACACACACATATCTTTGTGTGTAGCACGCATGCGCTCTCACTAACTCTTTTACCCATTATATATATCATTTTCTACAAGGTATGTCTATTATATGATTGTAGGTTCAGGTATTAGATATATGATATAAATGATATTTGTTAATTGGTGTAAAATCTCTCGGATAATCAAGAAGTTTTATATGATACAGGTTTTGAAAACGTTGAAGAAGTTAGAAACTTTAAACCTGCATGGCAATTGTTTCTACAAGAATAAGCGCATTTTATCATCAGTGGGTTCTCTCATATCACTCAACACTTTAGTTCTCAGTTACAATCATACAGAAGGTGCCTTCCCTATTCAAGTTACAATTTCTCTGTTTTCACTCTCTGAAAGTATGTCAAATTAAGTCACTATTTCCATTTGTTTAATATCTCTATTTGATGTCTTCTTTTTCTTTTTTTTTTTTTCTTTTGCTATATGGCTCAGAAATTGGCAATTTAAAAAACTTGGAAATGTTGGATATCTAAGTGATAATCAGTTGGATACTACCCCCTCCAATTCAAGGTACACTTGGTATCCCACTTTGTAGACTTGCCTTTTCTATTTCAAGATTAGAATCGGCATTAGTTATGTAGTTAACTGTGTTTGAAGGTGTCTGGTGGAACTAAGAACCATTTAGTTTTGGCGAATTTAAAGAACAAGGTAGAGTGTTTTTCTTTTCTCTTATTTGACCACTTGATAGAATTGCTTTTGAATATTAACCAATAAATGCTTGAGTTTGCTTTTAGACTATTTTATCTATGCCCATACGCTGTGATACATGTTGTCCATCCAATGATTGTTAACTTGCTAGACATTAATCATGAAAACAATAATGGTGCTAATATTTTCATGGTATCAGGGTATTGATGGCTCAAGAGTTGAAAAGGTGCTAAAAGCTGTTCATATTGCTGCAAACAAAAACATCATTCTTGGAGATGTATTGGCCATGGTTCTTGGTTACATTAGGATGGGTAAAAGTTTTTCTTTAGCAAATCTGTTTTGATTTGTTTGTAGTGACTTCCGTTGATGAAATCATTTTCACTTCAGGAACACCTGCTGCATTCTGTTTTTATTATTTCTTTTGTTCAAATAA
Source organism: Mallotus nudiflorus (assembly GCA_947683625.1). Classification (NCBI taxonomy): domain Eukaryota; kingdom Viridiplantae; phylum Streptophyta; class Magnoliopsida; order Malpighiales; family Euphorbiaceae; genus Mallotus; species Mallotus nudiflorus. The sequence continues at coordinate 50,170 of CANTUR010000762.1, forward strand.
TAGAAATGTTGAAAGCTAGACAATGTTCAATTTCATATCCTTGCTGATTCTTTGTTTATTTGCAAATATTTTAAATGAGTTTTCCTACTTAATTAAAGTTACAATCTTTTTGGAGAATTTTTAGTGATTGGCTTTGAATTTGATTGGGTTAGTTTATGGGCAACTTGAGAGGAACATCAGTGCTTAATGAATACCGTATGCTTACTGAATAGGCAAATGGGTAGATGCTGGTGATTATCCTAAGATTTTTGAAGCAAAGGGAGCAATTAATTCTATTAGAAATGAAGCTTTCTTCAGATCCTTGTATGAGCTTTACCTCACCTACGGTTGAATTTTTAGATTGACTTTTGGACCTAAGGTTTGTTTCTTTTTGTATACATATTCTCCGTTCAATTTTGCCAAAACCAAATCTCTCTTTAAGGTTGTTTTAATCTCGATTATATGATTAACCAATTCTTTCTAAATTTCAGTCCTTTCTGATTTTTTCTGATCCTTATATTGCCAAACATATGGCTTATTCAAAGGTACAGATGAATGTGTCAATTTGTTAATGGTCCTTTTAGCTTATATTTGTTGTTTTGGTAAAGCACTTGCACTCAAGTCTCGTTTTACTCAACCTGCAGGGCATCCTAGCAGAAATCCTAGATTTTGTCATGGGGAAGGGACTCATACCAACTGATGGAGAGATATGGTGTTAGACAGCGTGCCATAGTCCCAGCATTGCATCAGAAGGTATCATCACTGACTTTTCCTTTATCCTATTCCTGTGAATTGTTTTCCATTTACTTCGAAAGGCTGAAAAACCTTTGATCATATAACACATGCTAATTTGTACAAGTCTTTGTTATATTTTGTCTGATAACATTTTGGAACTATTGTAAAACGAAAAAAAAAAAAAATCAATGGACTGCTGGTTGATCCTTACAAATTTTGAGAAAATTCAATTATTTTGCTACTGGTTTATTTGTATACTTCTTTAGCGAGGGGTCCGATTGGCGAACTTCATGAGGACCATGACCCCACTCATTCCATGAATCAATGGCATGAGATCTTTGGTCTGTTGATGCATCTACTTTCTGCCAAATGCCACAACCGATAATATTATGTAAAAAGTCCACTGATAAATGGCTTCAGTGTTTTATGAAGATTAAAATCCATTGCACATATATAGCACAAAGAACTTAGTTGTATATCACAAAAACTATGAAACTGATGATATGGCAATAGAATGTTAGGGAAAAAACTCAAGCAAAGTTTCTTAACAGTCTAAAAACATTCTGTCTAAACATGGCATAACTGAATGAATGTCAAAATATCTGTAATATCCCGTGTTTTTTTTAAAATATTTTTACACTGTACCGGGATATACAGTGTCAATAATTTTGACTGTATATACGATATTTTTATGAGTTGATATGTATTTTAAACCTATTTTAATTATTGTCTATTATTTTCAGTATTTTACGTAAAATTTTCCCGGGACTTTCATTTTCGGGGAAATTTCCACGTAAACAATGTATTATTAATTATTTTAAATGTATTTACGGACTTGCATGAACTCATACATATTTTTAAATTATTAAATAAAGTCTGTGTGTGTATATTTATTTAATTAGGGTTTATTATTACCCTAATATTTTATTATTTATTTATTATTATTTGATTATTTTATTTATTATTAAATTATTAAAATTTATTATTTTTTTTCTTTTTCTTTTTTTTTTTCTTTTTCTTTTCCTTTTTCTTTCTTTTTCTTTTCCTTTCTCTTTCCTTTTTCTTTCTTTTTCTTTTTCTTCTTCTTCTTCTTCTTCTTCCCGTGGGTGCCCGATGACCACCAATCTTCTCACCGTCGTTTCTCCCTCATCCGGCCACCGTTTTCGACACCGCCGGTCTCTATCTTCTCCTTGAGCTCCGGTGAGTGTTATTCTAGCTTTGGTTTGAGCTAAAATGGTCTAGAATTGCTTAGGTTTTGAGTTGAATATTTCGGCCACTTTTGGTTTTCGATTTTTTTGAGCTTCGATTTGGATGATTCATGGAAACTTCCTTCACAAATGTTGTTCCTGGTAGTTTAATCTTCATGTATGAATTTTTACAGAAATTTTGGAGGTTGTTTGGATTTTTGGGTATTTTTGAATATTTTAATATTATTTTCTAATTTTCGGAAATTAATTATTTAAATTATGAAATTGGAGTTTATGGTTGAATTAGGTGTTGAAATGAATTATAGAAATTTATTTGGAATTTTTATGAATTTCTAAGTATTTATTTTTAATTATTGAAGTTTAGGTGATTTTGGAAAATTAAGTTAATTGTGTTTTTATTTGAATTTAATTGGTTAATTGAGTTTAATTATTGATATTATTGATAAATATGTTGAGAAAATTAATTTTGGATAAGTGTATGATTTTTGGTGAATTTTTGAAGTAAATTAGGTATATATATATATATAGGGGTATTTTGGTAATTTTACCCTAAATTGTCTAAAAATGTAATTTAATTGGTTTTAATATTTATTTAAGGTATAAAAATGATTTCTACAAAATATTTGGTATTTTTAACTAATTAAAACTATTTTCCGGGAATTATTTTCAATTATATATATAATATACGGTTTTTCTAATAAAATAAGTTTTAATCGATTTTTACAGTGTTTCAAGGTTAATTATGTAATTTCTACGTATGAAATGTATTTTTATGATTTAAGGATATTTTTGGTATATTTGAATATATATTCTGTGTTTGTGGACCCCGGTCGACAGATTGTAGTCTGGAGTCCGACCGAGGGGTTGTGATTGATTGTGGTGTTTATTTTTGAAGTGTATTTTCTTTGCAGGGTCGGCTCTACTCTTTTGAGTAGAGAGATGTCCGTTTTACAGGGGAGGTTCTGCCGGATTTCCGGTAGAATTCTCGTAAAACGTGATCTCCAGTCGAACCCTAATTTCCGATTCTGTGTTGAATACTCTAGATTTAATTCTAGGATTTCTGTTAGGGTTATTCTGATGTCGATTAATTATTTCTTGTTTAGTTGCGCCGAGACCGAGGGTTAGTGGACCAGGCCCGTCGGACCTGTCTCGTGGAGCGCATTAGGTAAGTTACTATATTATATATATATGCTTAGGATGCATGATTTAGAAAATGCATGTTTTATTTTGACTAAATATGCATAAATAACATGATTTATATTCAAGTATATTTTTGGTATATAATAAATTATATACATGTTTTAATAATAAAATATATTTAAAATGTTTTTAAATATATTTTTAGTTTAATTCATGATTTGATTGGATTTATTTGACATATATATACTCAAAATATATCTGGTTTATGTTTGGTATATTTTCGGTATATATATGGTTTATATTGCTATTTCATTTATATCCATGCATCATTTATTTTTGTGAATGAATGTTTTATTATTTATTACTGAAGGATATCAATAGAACGTGCTACCTAGTGGGCAGCACTAGGACCGAGTACGTACCGGTACGCCTATAGTATTTAGGCTTTATTACTGACTATTTGTGGATATCGATTTGATTATGATTATTGATATGTGTGAGATGTGGTTTGGGTGTGATTGCTGGAGCTCGGTTGACCAAGTGTCTCGGGGCCAATCACACTGGCAGTCAGACTGCTGGAGCTCGGTTGACTTAGTGTCTCGGGGCCAGTCTACTGTCCATATGGATTAAGTGGATATATTTGGAATCAGTGAGCCTGTATGGCTAGAGTGTTGTTTAACACTATTTTTCTGAAGTTGCGATATTCTAGGGTTCTATGTGATCCTTCATAAAAGTTGATTTTCAGACAAAATATATAAAATGATTTTTCTGCATCTGTATGAACTTGCCTGTATATATACATATTACTCATATACTGTTGACTGTTTGCATTATCACTTAGAGTGTATGTATATATACTATAGTAATTCACTCAGTGAGGTCTGACTCCCCTCCGTTGACTATTTTTCAGGAGAGTCAACTTCCTCAGACCTCAGTAGCAGGTCGATACGCCGGATTTCTTCCGCCCCGGCTTCTTTATGTAAATTGTATACTTGAGTCTTATTTATTTCATCTAGATACTGCAGTAGTTGTGATTTTCAGTAGTTGTGATTTTCAGTAGTTGTATATTAAAGTATGTGTTTTAAAGAGATGTATTATAGTAAAACTGAATTTGTATAAAGATTATACATTTATGAGATTATATATGCGATGTGATGAGTTTTGAATTAAATCCAGTTGATATGGATGATATTGTAATATTTATGATTTTTATTTTCCGCTGCATATTATATATTTTTATGGTTATTATTGCATTTTTATTTTATTTTTAGGCTTGCTACGGGTTCCGGATTCGAAAGAATTCCCGTTCCCTAGCGCCGGTCATGGCCCCTGTTTTGGGTCGTGACAAAGTTGGTATCAGAGCGAAGTTCGTTTCAGAGTGGAGTTCTGTGTCAGGGCTTAGTTTTGTGAGTTGTGGCCCTAGTTTTAAAGTTGTGTTTTTTGTTGGACTACTGCAGTGTATTAGGTTCGAGTATGTCTTGATGAGTATTCCTTGCTGTAGTTTTCAGCGTTATTCCTCCGTTGTCTGTTTTGTCTGAATCTTTCCGTTTGTCTTTTCAGAATGAGGAGGCGAGCGCGTGTCGCTCCATCGGTCGTTGAGGCCGAGGATGATGAGTCTTTTCAGGACGAGGTTTTATCTCCTGAGCAGCCAGTTAGACGTAGAGGTCGTGGCAGGGGTAGACCTCGAGGAGCGGCAGGTCGCCGTAGGCAGAGAGAGTTACAGGACGAGGAGCCTGTTGAGCCTGAGTTTGATGTTCTTGTTCCTCCAGTTGTTCAGCCTGTTCAGCCTGCCTATCAGCAGGGTATGTCTGACCCTGAGGCAGCTTTGTTCTATGCCAGAGTTGGCAGGATTGCTTTTGATGGGACTTCTGATCCTTTAGATTTTCTGCATGCGATTGAGACTAGGACTCGGACTGCTCATACCGAGTACCAGAGGATCATGATCGTTGAGTTGTCTGTCGAGGGATCAGCCTTGGATTGGTTTATTCAGATGATCCAGCCTTATATGATGACGATGACATGGGCTCAGTTTCGAGAGCGATTCATGAGGAGATTTTGTCCAGAGCCTCTTCGTTTGAGCTATCGTCTTCGTCTGACCAGTATTTCTCGTGGAGATCGATCAGTAGAGGAGTATACCCGAGAGTTCCTTCGTCTGGGTAGATATGCTGAGGATCTGATGCGAGATCAGTATTTCGCTGTTACTACGTATGTTACTGGTTTGGGTTCAGCTTTTGCTGGTATGCCCACAGCAGGTCTTACTCTCGAGTCGATGATTGAGCTAGCTAAGGAGATTGAGCTGAGGTTAGTTAGGCAGGGAGCGATGCCTGATTATTACCAGTTGGGAGTTCAGTCGAGTGGATCGCAGGCTACTCCATATTCGAGTTTTCATGTTGGTTCGAGTAGTCAGCAACGAGGTTCGACTCAGCAGAGTCAGAGACAGCAGCAGCGAGTGCATCGGAGCAGTAGACATGGTCGTGGAGGTCAACGTAGATCATTCAGATTTGGATCAGGTGCTTCGAGCAGCAGCAATGGTCGTAGTTCTGGATCAGCGGTCAGTGTTTGTCAGACTTGTGGTAGAGTCCATCAGGGACCGTGTTATCTGACACCGCTGACATGTTTCAGATGCGGGCAGACAGGACATTTTGCCAGATCGTGTCCTTATCCCGGATATCAGCAGCAGCAGATTCCGCGATTCCCACAGCAGTCGATTGCTAGTGCAGCGCCCGTGCCATTTCAATTACCACCAGCCCAGCATCAGAGTTCTACTCAGTTTGTTCCACAGCAGAGTCGTGGTAGAGGTACTAGAGGAGGTGCTAGAGGTGTTGGCCAGGCTTCTACCAGTCAGCAGGGAGGTCGAGGCCAGGCCAGAGTTTTTCATCTGACTCAGCAGGATGCTCAGGCATCTAATGCAGTCGTGGCAGGTATTCTTTCTGTTTGTTACCTGGATGCTTTGGTTTTGTTTGATCCGGGTGCCACGCATTCGTTTGTTTCTCCTATTTTTGCTTCTAAATCTTGTTGGCAAGCTTCGAGGATGGCTTTTCCTTTGTCTGTTGCCACTCCTCTGAGTGATTCTTTGGACGCCGATATTGTTCTTTCTGGTTGTCCAGTTCTCGTGGGAGATAGAGAATTACCCGCTGATTTGATTTTGTTGGATGTGATGGAGTTCGATGTTATTTTGGGAATGGATTGGTTGTCTCAGCACTTTGCCGTGGTTGATTGCAGGAATAAGGAGGTGACTTTTAGAATTCCTGGTGAAGAAGATTTTAAGTTTGTTGGTGACAGGAGTTCAGCACCTCAGAATCTTATTTCTGTTATTTCTGCTAGGAAGTTGTTGAGGAAAGGTTGTCAGGGGTTTTTGGCATTGGTTAGGGATACGTCAGTGGAGAAGTTGTCACTCACAGATGTTCCTGTTGCTTGTGAGTTTCCTGATGTTTTTCCCGAGGAGTTGCCAGGTTTACCACCTCATAGAGAGATTGAGTTCTGTATAGATGTGGTTCCAGGTGTTACTCCTATATCTATGCCACCCTATCGTATGGCTCCTGCAGAGTTGAGAGAGTTGAAGGAGCAGTTGCAAGAGTTGTTGGAGAAGGGTTTTATCAGACCTAGTGTTTCTCCTTGGGGTGCACCAGTCTTGTTTGTGAAGAAGAAGGATGGTACCCTGAGACTGTGCATTGACTATAGAGAGCTGAATAAGGTGACAGTGAAGAACAAGTATCCTCTCCCGAGGATAGATGATTTGTTTGATCAGCTCCAGGGTGCACAATTCTTTTCTAAGGTCGACTTGAGGTCGGGTTATCATCAGCTGCGGATCAGTGAAGCTGATATTCCTAAGACAGCGTTCCGCACTCGTTATGGTCATTATGAGTTTCTGGTGATGTCTTTTGGTTTGACTAATGCACCAGCAGCTTTTATGGACCTGATGAACAGAGTATTCCGACCGTATGTGGATCAGTTTGTGGTAGTCTTCATTGATGATATACTAGTATATTCGAAGAGTATGGAAGAGCACGTATATCATTTGAGGATTGTACTACAGACACTGAGAGATCATCAGCTTTATGCTAAATTCTCGAAGTGTGATTTCTGGATGGAGAGTGTTTCTTTTCTTGGACACGTAGTGTCTAAAGAAGGTATTCAGGTTGATCCACAGAAGGTTGAAGCAGTATCTGAGTGGCCTAGACCTACTTCAGTTACTGAGATTCAGAGTTTTCTGGGTTTAGCCGGGTATTATAGGCGGTTTGTGCAGGATTTTTCCAGGATTGCAGCCCCTATGACTCGCTTGACTTAGAAGAATGTTAGATTTGAGTGGTCAGAAGCTTGTGAGAATAGTTTTCAGTTGTTGAAGGAGAAGTTGACCACAGCGCCAGTATTAGCTTTGCCTAATAGTGTGGATAAGTTCACAGTTTACTGTGATGCCTCTAGAATTGGTCTTGGTTGTGTGTTGATGCAGAATGGAAGGGTGATAGCCTATGCTTCGAGGCAGTTGAAGAAGCATGAGCAGAACTATCCTACACATGATCTGGAGATGGCTGCAGTGATCTTTGCTTTGAAGATTTGGAGACATTATTTGTACGGGGTGACTTGTGAGATATTTACTGATCACAAGAGCCTTAAGTACATTTTCCAGCAGCGAGATCTGAATTTGAGGCAGAGGAGATGGTTGGAACTGTTGAAGGATTATGATTGCGAGATTCTTTACCATCCGGGTAAAGCTAATGTGGTAGCAGATGCATTGAGTAGGAAGTCCTCAGGTAGTCTTGCTCACATCGGTGTGGAGAGGAGACCATTGATCCAGGAATTGCATCTGATGGTGGATCAAGGTCTGATGATGAAGATCAGTAGATCAGGTGGACTGTTAGCTCAGTTTAAAGTACGATCTGTACTAAGGGATAGGATTAAAGCAGCTCAGAGCCGAGATCCTATTCTGGAAGAGCTTGCAGAGAATGTCAGAGCAGGGAAGTTCACTGATTTCACACTCGATGATGATGGTGTGTTGTGGATCAGTGGTAGATTGTGTGTTCCTGATGTGGATGATTTGAGAGAAGAGATCCTAGAGGAAGCACATTCTATAGCTTACAGCGTTCATCCTGGTGTTACTAAGATGTACCACAGTATCAGAGATCTATACTGGTGGGATGGATTGAAGAAGGATGTTGCTGATTATGTTGCTAAGTGCTTGACTTGTCAGCAAGTGAAAGCCGAACATCAGAAGCCTTCTGGGAAGCTTCAGCCTCTTCCTATTCCCGAGTGGAAGTGGGAAAGGATAGCTATGGATTTTGTGGTCGGTTTACCTCGTTCGAAGGATGGATACGATTCCATCTGGGTGATTGTAGACAGATTGGCGAAGTCTGCACATTTCTTGCCTGTGAAAGCCACATATTCAGTTGCTAGATTGGCGAAGTTGTACGTGAAGCATATTGTATGCCTTCATGGAGTACCTGTGTCCATTGTGTCAGACAGAGGTTCAGTGTTTACTTCTCGTTTTTGGCAGAAGTTGTAGGAAGCGATGGGCACTAGGTTGGATTTCAGTACTGCTTTTCATCCTCAGACAGATGGTCAGTCTGAGAGGACGATCCAGACACTGGAAGATATGTTGAGGATGTGTGTCTTGGATTTGGGAGGTAGCTGGGATGATCATTTGTCGCTTGTTGAGTTTGCATATAATAACAGCTACCATAGCAGTATTGGCATGGCACCATATGAGGCGTTGTATGGAAGGAAGTGTAGATCCCCGTTGAGTTGGGATGAGATCGGTGAGAGAGCTTTGACTGGACCAGTGATGGTTCAAGATGCTGCAGAGAAAGTCGCCGTGATCAAGCGCAGGTTAGAGACCGCAGTTAGCAGACAGAAGAGTTATGCGGATCCTAGGCGCAGAGATGTGGAGTTTCAGGTTGGAGATTTCGTTTTTCTGAAAGTATCTCCGATGAAGGGTGTGATGAGATTTGGCAAGAAGGGTAAGTTAGCACCGAGATATATTGGACCGTTTGAGATTCTGGAAAAAGTTGGCACTGTTGCATATCGGTTGGATTTGCCTCCGAGTATGTCACAGGTGCATCCAGTATTTCATATCTCGATGTTGAGGAAGTATATCTCAGATCCTTCACATGTGTTGCAACCTGACAGTGTGGAAGTGAGTGAAGATTTGACGTTTGTGGAAGAACCTGTGGCGATCGTTGATTATCAAGTTCGACAGTTGAGATCGAAGCAGATTCCGATGGTCAAGGTTTTGTGGCGTAGCGACAGAGTTGAAGAGCATACGTGGGAGACTGAAGCTGAGATGCGAGCTTCTTACCCGTATCTCTTTCCTTCCTGATTCTGTAATCTTATTTTTAGAATTCGAGGACGAATTCTTGTAAGGGGGGAAGACTGTAATATCCCGTGTTTTTTTTAAAATATTTTTACACTGTACCGGGATATACAGTGTCAATAATTTTGACTGTATATACGATATTTTTATGAGTTGATATGTATTTTAAACCTATTTTAATTACTGTCTATTATTTTCAGTATTTTACGTAAAATTTTCCCGGGACTTTCATTTTCGGGGAAATTTCCACGTAAACAATGTATTATTAATTATTTTAAATGTATTTACGGACTTGCATGAACTCATACATATTTTTAAATTATTAAATAAAGCCTATGTGTGTATATTTATTTAATTAGGGTTTATTATTACCCTAATATTTTATTATTTATTTATTATTATTTGATTATTTTATTTATTATTAAATTATTAAAATTTATTATTTTTTTTCTTTTTCTTTTTTTTTTCTTTTTCTTTTCCTTTTTCTTTCTTTTTCTTTTCCTTTCTCTTCCTTTTCTTTCTTTTTCTTTTTCTTCTTCTTCTTCTTCTTCTTCCCGTGGGTGCCCGACGACCACCAATCTTCTCACCGTCGTTTCTCCCTCATCCGGCCACCGTTTTCGACACCGCCGGTCTCTATCTTCTCCTTGAGCTCCGGTGAGTGTTATTCTAGCTTTGGTTTGAGCTAAAATGGTCTAGAATTGCTTAGGTTTTGAGTTGAATATTTCGGCCACTTTTGGTTTTCGATTTTTTTGAGCTTCAATTTGGATGATTCATGGAAACTTCCTTCACAAATGTTGTTCCTGGTAGTTTAATCTTCATGTATGAATTTTTACAGAAATTTTGGAGGTTGTTTGGATTTTTGGGTATTTTTGAATATTTTAATATTATTTTCTAATTTTCGGAAATTAATTATTTAAATTATGAAATTGGAGTTTATGGTTGAATTAGGTGTTGAAATGAATTATAGAAATTTATTTGGAATTTTTATGAATTTCTAAGTATTTATTTTTAATTATTGAAGTTTAGGTGATTTTGGAAAATTAAGTTAATTGTGTTTTTATTTGAATTTAATTGGTTAATTGAGTTTAATTATTGATATTATTGATAAATATGTTGAGAAAATTAATTTTGGATAAGTGTATGATTTTTGGTGAATTTTTGAAGTAAATTAGGTATATATATATATATATGGGTATTTTGGTAATTTTACCCTAAATTGTCTAAAAATGTAATTTAATTGGTTTTAATATTTATTTAAGGTATAAAAATGATTTCTACAAAATATTTGGTATTTTTAACTAATTAAAACTATTTTCCGGGAATTATTTTCAATTATATATATAATATACGGTTTTTCTAATAAAATAAGTTTTAATCGATTTTTACAGTGTTTCAAGGTTAATTATGTAATTTCTACGTATGAAATGTATTTTTATGATTTAAGGATATTTTTGGTATATTTGAATATATATTCTGTGTTTGTGGACCCCGGTCGACAGATTGTAGTCTGGAGTCCGACCGAGGGGTTGTGATTGATTGTGGTGTTTATTTTTGAAGTGTATTTTCTTTGCAGGGTCGGCTCTACTCTTTTGAGTAGAGAGATGTCCGTTTTACAGGGGAGGTTCTGCCGGATTTCCGGTAGAATTCTCGTAAAACGTGATCTCCAGTCGAACCCTAATTTCCGATTCTGTGTTGAATACTCTAGATTTAATTCTAGGATTTCTGTTAGGGTTATTCTGATGTCGATTAATTATTTCTTGTTTAGTTGCGCCGAGACCGAGGGTTAGTGGACCAGGCCCGTCGGACCTGTCTCGTGGAGCGCATTAGGTAAGTTACTATATTATATATATATGCTTAGGATGCATGATTTAGAAAATGCATGTTTTATTTTGACTAAATATGCATAAATAACATGATTTATATTCAAGTATATTTTTGGTATATAATAAATTATATACATGTTTTAATAATAAAATATATTTAAAATGTTTTTAAATATATTTTTAGTTTAATTCATGATTTGATTGGATTTATTTGACATATATATACTCAAAATATATCTGGTTTATGTTTGGTATATTTTCGGTATATATATGGTTTATATTGCTATTTCATTTATATCCATGCATCATTTATTTTTGTGAATGAATGTTTTATTATTTATTACTGAAGGATATCAATAGAACGTGCTACCTAGTGGGCAGCACTAGGACCGAGTACGTACCGGTACGCCTATAGTATTTAGGCTTTATTACTGACTATTTGTGGATATCGATTTGATTATGATTATTGATATGTGTGAGATGTGGTTTGGGTGTGATTGCTGGAGCTCGGTTGACCAAGTGTCTCGGGGCCAATCACACTGGCAGTCAGACTGCTGGAGCTCGGTTGACTTAGTGTCTCGGGGCCAGTCTACTGTCCATATGGATTAAGTGGATATATTTGGAATCAGTGAGCCTGTATGGCTAGAGTGTTGTTTAACACTATTTTTCTGAAGTTGCGATATTCTAGGGTTCTATGTGATCCTTCATAAAAGTTGATTTTCAGACAAAATATATAAAATGATTTTTCTGCATCTGTATGAACTTGCCTGTATATATACATATTACTCATATACTGTTGACTGTTTGCATTATCACTTAGAGTGTATGTATATATACTATAGTAATTCACTCAGTGAGGTCTGACTCCCCTCCGTTGACTATTTTTCAGGAGAGTCAACTTCCTCAGACCTCAGTAGCAGGTCGATACGCCGGATTTCTTCCGCCCCGGCTTCTTTATGTAAATTGTATACTTGAGTCTTATTTATTTCATCTAGATACTGCAGTAGTTGTGATTTTCAGTAGTTGTGATTTTCAGTAGTTGTATATTAAAGTATGTGTTTTAAAGAGATGTATTATAGTAAAACTGGATTTGTATAAAGATTATACATTTATGAGATTATATATGCGATGTGATGAGTTTTGAATTAAATCCAGTTGATATGGATGATATTGTAATATTTATGATTTTTATTTTCCGCTGCATATTATATATTTTTATGGTTATTATTGCATTTTTATTTTATTTTTAGGCTTGCTACGGGTTCCGGATTCGAAAGAATTCCCGTTCCCTAGCGCCGGTCATGGCCCCTGTTTTGGGTCGTGACAATATCTCAGGACCAATTGCGAACAATTCTTTTTATTTTTCTTTTTATGGCTACACACCTCTACTCGATATCCAGAACATAGTTTAATGATAAAATAAACATTAGAACCATGACCTCTCAAGATCAAATTCATTTTATGTTTTTTCATTTTGTTTAGAAAAAAGAAAAGAAATGAAATTAAAGTTAACAATTTGATACTGGTAACAATTTTTTGTCACTTCACATTGACAACATGAATGCAGTGCACTATAAAAAGTTGCTTTGAATATGCCAATGTTCCCAATATTTCTTAAATATGCAGCTGTAGCAAAAAAAAAAAAAAAAAAAAAGCTCATGCTTTAATTCTTTTGAAAAAGCATATAAACTAACTATTAATATGAGACTAAATCACAGCACTCCAGAATTCAATTTCACTTCTATAAATCTATCTTGCACAATAAAGTAGCCACACATGAACATCTTGATCAGTAGATTCTTGTAGTAATGTAAATAATAGAATAATCACACAAAAACGCATGGCTTAGGAAGTTTGAGCATTGTTAAGATATTATTTTTTTAATTTACTTACCAGGCCCATAGTAGCAAAGATTATTATTGTAGCCATAGAACACTATAAAGAACAAAAACAAAAGAATAAGTCCAAGACAAGAAGTTGAATTGAGAGTTACATTCATTGCCAGGGACAAAACTCTATGTTTGACAGGAATTTAATCGAATTATGAACATTATAGAACTTGGTAACATATACACTTTTGTTTTAAAGCATTTCCAATTCAAAACAAAAGAAAAAGAAGAACCCTCTAATTTATGAAACAAAAATCAAATGAAATAAAAACATGAACCTATGTTGCATTATTCATCTTGCAGAGCTTAAACAGAAAAATCTAAACAAATAAACAAAATCTCTAACATTATCAATTTGATTTTTTTTTTAAATACAAAAATAGAGCGATAAATTTAGAGTAAGAAACAAAACCAATGAAAGAATATAACGAATCGCAATTAGTAGAGTTTTATTTAAAATCATATTAACACTTCCCTTCCCCTCCTTTCAAAGAATAACAGTTAATATATATATATATTGTTAAATTAAGAAGATGAGAGATTGATTTCCATGTTATCTTTCTTAATTCATCTTCAGATTGACAATGCCAAGTGCTGAACTTTACAGAAGCAACTGATCCCTTTAATAGCTTAACTCTTCTAGTTGTTGACTATAAGAAGGAAAAAAAATAATGGTCAATTCATCTTAAAATTAGTATTGGTTGCTAAACCATCTTCTACATACCCAATACAAAACACCAGAGCTATTACAGAATCTAATAGCAAATAGACGTTCATAACAACATTTCCTCATACCAGAGTAGTTAAGCAACTTCTAAATAGACTTACTTGAATAATGTCACCTAGAAACTTCCAGATAAATGAAACCTTTCCAGCCAATTGAGCAGTTGCATTAGTAACTTTTGTAGCATCCTGAAACCATTTAGGAACTGATAATTCCGAATTGATATTTCTTGCTTATGGAACCTGCATTGATGGGTAGAATAGGTAAAAGGTAGGGTTTCCCCCATAAACACTCTAAAGATTAAGTCAGTAATAGTATAAGAAAAAATATAATATAGCGAATAGGTGGAATAGAATAGAAAATAAAGAGTGATTAATTGGATGATGTGATGATGGAGAGATGGAATGATGTCTTGATGATGTTGTATGAGGAGAATGAGGAGATAAGTGAATATGAGAATGAGAATATGAGAATGAATGACATGAGATGTATTTATAGGAGAAGGTATTATTCAAACCTATTAGGAATATGATTCCTTAGTTTTGTAAGATTACCTTGTTTAGAAGCGAAGAAGACATTCTTTGTAGAGTAATCTTCCTAATTGAAATGAACTTCCTTATTAAGCTTTCTTCTTATTCAAATAATCCTTCTCTTTGAGGGATTCTTATTAAAATAGGATACTGATATAGGGTATCAGGAACCAACCATTACTTTTGCTTTGATGGCAAAGAGAAAGTAATAAAAAGGGGAAAAAAGATAATTATTTAAGAGACAATATTCGTAAACCTCTAACAATTATGCCCCATCTGAATGCCAACATGTTCATACAGTCTTTTAACAAACTAAGTTTAGAAGCTAGGCCATAACTTGCAAACACATTTTGAGGTGAGATCTCTAAAGCTCTCTAAAATTGCTCAATTCCCTAATTATAGAAAAAAAAATTTGTATTCAAAATTTTCAGGAACCATAACTGAACAAAGCAAGAATGGAGAAGAAGAAAGAAGATACATTAATGATTATGCAATAAAAAAATTATCATGTTCTCCAAAGTTCATAAATATGACTTGAAAAAGGAAAAATTCTTTTAATAATAATGTTTAAACCCAAACAATTTCAGAGGGGATATTATCAAGTTGGATACATATGTTTTTATTGAGGATCAGAAAATAGGGGAAAGCAAATAGGTAAAGAAAGGTCTAAAAAATGAAATGGTATGCAAAAGTAAAAGAAAGAAGTAGTACCTTTCTAAAGGAAACAAGAGTCAAAAAGATGTTTCTACTTCAAGCAATGCAAAAAGTCTTGTATCGTCCAAATGAATGGCCCTAGCATATGACTGATTCAAATTTTGTGAGGAGTTAGGAGAGGTTTGTGTCCAAATATTTATTGCTAGGATAAAATAGAAAGCAAGTAAAGCTCAAACGAACAATGAAGGGATTTCAATTATTGATAGAAAGAAACATGGTAAAGTGGAAAAGGGAAAACATGACATTAAAAACATAAAAAATACCTTAGTAGCAGTAGTCGCTAGTAGGTAATGTAACACCCACCTAATACATTTGCATAACATGCATATCATATAAATATGAAAAATTGCATGTAATATATGTGGTATTAATTCCAATATTAAATAGGAAAATATTATAAATAGTTACAATTAAGTCCAAAACAAGAATTAGAAAGTTAAGGGTTTAAATTGGTTAATAGTAAAAATAAAGGGGCTTAAATTGGTTTAGTTATTGTTGTTGTTATTGTTGTTGTTGTTATTATTATTATTATTATTATCATCATCATCATAAAAAAAAAATTGTATGTGGCTTTTAAGAAGTGAAGGAAAGAAGGAAGGGAGATAATCCTTATTTTCCTTCTCATCATCTTCTTCTTAAACAAAAATAGAGAGAGGGAGAGCTGAATTTTTAAAGTAAATTAAAGGTTTAGAAATTTATTCCAGACCACAATCTTCATCTTCAAAAGCCTTGGATGTTTATTTGGTAAGTAATTTTAATATTTTTTGTTGAATTAAGTTAGGGTTTATAAAATGCAAAATTTGAGTTCTAAGGATCTGGTTTTTTAGTCATATTGTTTTAATCATATATCGAGCCAAAAAGCTTCAAATAGTGTTCTTTGATGATATGAAAACTTCAAAAAGTTATCTAAAACTA
This sequence comes from Mallotus nudiflorus, assembly GCA_947683625.1. Classification (NCBI taxonomy): domain Eukaryota; kingdom Viridiplantae; phylum Streptophyta; class Magnoliopsida; order Malpighiales; family Euphorbiaceae; genus Mallotus; species Mallotus nudiflorus. Next base: position 66,134 of record CANTUR010000762.1, read on the forward strand.
TTCCTCCTTTAACTTGATTTCATTCAGACTCTTTGTTAGTGTAATAAAAGGAAACATTTTATTATTCAGTTTCCATCGCTAGTCTAAGTAAGGTGGATTGTTTCATAGAGTTCTTCCTTTATACACCTCTAATTAAAGAAAAATCAATTTTAAATTACTCTAGACACATAGGGTTAATAATCTACAAAATGTTCAAGATATATTGTATAGAATTATTGGTGAATTTTTAAATTCACCCTATTATATCTGTTATAATTGGCAGCTTCATAAATTTAAGTAGTTTAGTGATATTATCATGCTAAATGAGGTTCTATTAATTTTGGATGTTTAATAACAAGTGAATTATGATCTATTTCATCTAAACCAAATGGAAATGAAGTTGTTGTACAAGTAAATAAAAGCAAAGGGGAAGAAGCAATAAAGGTAAGTGAATAACTTAATGTTTTATGTGAATATAACACTTAAAATAAATAATAATAAATTTATTTGTTAAGCTAATTGAATAAGAGAAATATATGTGTTCTAATTGATAGATGCTAATTTTTTATTATTGTGTTGATGATTGATTATTTTTAAGATTAGGCTTTACATATGAATGAAATTGTATATATAAATAATGGTTGCTGAATTTGGATGTCCTGTTTAGGTGAGAACATAATACTTGTTAAAGTCATATATAAAGTTTTGTAACTCCAAATGGGGTGTTTGTTCTTATGAAAACTTTGAGATGTTATCTACAAAATTGATAGAAATAAAGGAAGCTTAATTTTTTTGTTTTGATAACCAAATTTTGGTAATATTTTATGTAGCTAGTCTTTGATGACAGATTGATCATGATGGAATGTTTTTTATATTTCTCCTTCTATGTATATCTAATTGTAATAACCCTAGTTTTAAAATTATTTTATTATATAATGAAATATGCAGTGTTAATAAAAATTTAAAAGTTAAATTTAATTATTTTACTATTTTGTGAGTAATTATTATTATTTTATGTTTAATTGAATTTTCTATGTAAATATATTATTTTGGACATTTAAATTTCATTGTGTAAATTTATTATTTTTGAATACTATTATTTTAATAACATTAATTTAATGCATGGTTATTTTAATATTATTTTTAAGTACTAATATTATTTTATTAATCGACGTGATTATGAGTATTTTTAATATTTTTTAAAAATTATTCCACTACCATTATTAATGTTATTATTGTCATTGTTATTTTATGTTAGTTATTATTATAATTATCGTGCAATATTATTATCATAGTATTATTTTAATATTAATATTTTGAGTACATCATTATTATTTTATTTTTATTGATTTGCATTATTGCATTATTAAATTATTTCATAAATATTATTTGTTTAATAAAAATTGTGTTGTGTTATTATTATGATGGTTATTATTTTTATTATTATCATTAGTATTACTTTAATAACACTAGTTTATGTGCATTATTATTTCTATTATTTTTATTTTTATTATTAATTAGTTAATAATTATGGTTTACATTATTGTTACTTTTAAATGATATTTTATGTGTTTATTTTTATGTGCGTGTGATTATCTGTGTATGTGTATATATATATATATATATATTTATTTATTTATTTATTTGTGGTGGAGATTAATTTGAACTAAAGTTTTATTATATTATATTATAAAGTTTTATATATATATATATATATATATACACAAACCAAAAACACATCTCCCTCCTTTGCTTCTACCCCATTTTCGCCAAGTCAATATACGTGACCCACCTGCACCACCACACCCCCACCGTCGGACGACCACCAGCATCTCCTCCTTCCTCCGGGCGTCAATAACTGCTGGAGAGGGGTATTGAAGCCGTGAGACAGCAGTAGTAGTAGCAACCTCCTCCTCACGCAAAGACCACCAGTAGCAGCAACCTTCCTGCCGCAACGCCTAGCTCCGCCATCATCACCACCTACTGTCACTGGAGGTAGTAGCAACTCCGGTACTTGCTGTAGCAGCCCTCCCTCTTCCCTTGATCTCTTTTCTAGGTAAGTTAGTAGGTTAGTGGTAGTTAGATCTTAGTTGTTAGGTGGTTATTTTTAGTAGTTTTTAGGTTGATGGTTTTAGTTAATTTAAATATTATTTGTTAAATTGTTCAGAATTTATTTTAATTATTTGATTAATTTTGGGTTGATATATATATATACTAGTTGATCTAAATTATTTTGGTTAATTTTTTTACTATTATATATTTAATTATTAAGGTTTCATTAATTAAATATTTTAATTATGAATTTGGTTAAATTATTTTTAATATATATTGTTATTAATTTTGGTGTTGAGAAATTAATTTTTGGGATTTTTATATAATTTTTATGAATATTTTTAGTTTATGTAAAGTTTGGATAATTGAGTTAAATGTGTATTTTGGTTGAAATTAGAGTTTAATTGTATGTTTTAGTTGATATTAGAATGTTATTTGTTGATAAAATAATTTTTATGAATTTACATAATTTTTATGGAATTTTATATAATTTATGTCTATTTTGAATTATTAGGTTAAATATGTATTTTTGTTGAAATTATTGGTTAAATATGTGTTTCGGTTGATATTAGTATATTATATGTTGATTAAATAATTTTAATGATTTTATATAATTTTTTAGGAAATTATTTAGTATATTGGATATTTTGTATTATAGAGTTAAATATGTAATTTTGTTAAGATTATAGTTAAACATTATGTTTTAGTTGGTTTTATAATTATTTAAGGTATTCAAATGATTTTTACAAATTATTTACTATTTTAACTAATTAATACTAATTTTCAAATATATATATTATTTATTATTTGGGTGATAAAAATGGGGTTTAAACTAATTTTATAATATAATTAAAGTATTTAAGCAATTAAATGTGAATTTTATTATGTTATGTTGAATAATTGTAAAAATTGAATTTTTATTAATATTATATAAAATTTGAGATTTTATTTGTTAAATTATGATAATTTTAGAATATTATGTAAATAATAAGTGTATTTATTATTTTGAGACTAAAGGATATTTTATTATTTTTGTGATGTTAAATTGTGATTTTAAATATTATTTACAATTTATGTTAATTTAATTGTAAAATCAGAATTTTATTCCATTTATGAATTTCATTATCAAATATTATTTAAATTAGACTTTTATGTTTTAGTTGAAAAATAAAGTTTTTTCTTTAAATATTTTTACGGGTTTTTGATGATTTTTATTATTTTACTGTTTAATATTATTGGATTGTGAATTGTGAACCTCGGTTGAGGATTTATGGAGTTTGGGGTCCCAACCCGAGGTATTGTGCTTTGCAATTTTAAAAGTATATTTTCTGTGCAGGATCGGCCCTACTTTTGTAAGGAGATGTCCGTTTTACAAATGAGACTCTACCAAAATTTTGATAGATTTCTCGTAAAACATGAAAACCGATCCGAGTTTAGTTTTGAAATTTTTCATTAAGTCTTTACTATATCATTAGTATATTAGGGTTTATTTTTTATATATGCATGTTAGATAATTAGGTTTACTTTTAGTATATTTTTGGATATATGTCAAACTAAATGCATGTTTAAGTACATATACATGTTTTAAATGAATATTTATTCATAATTATTTTATTAAATGATTTGTGTACTTTAGGTATATTTTTAGTATATTTTAGGTATATTTCTAAATAAATGCATGCTATATTATTGATTTATACTTAAATTGTTTTTAAGTATATCATTGGTTTATCTTTGATATATTTCATATTTTATTTGACATATATATACCCGAATATACTTGGTTTATTATAGATATATTTCTGGTATATATATGGTTTATTTTACTATTATGAATGTCATTCTACATTATTTATTTTTCATATGAAAGATTTATTTTAATTGAAGGATATCAATAGAACGTGTTACCTACTGGGTAGCACTAGGACCGAGTACATACCGGTGCGATAGATTGTAGGGTTGAATTACTAACTTATTTGTGGAAATTATGATATGATTGAGATGTAATGTGATTGATGGTGTGATTGCTGAAGCTCAATTGATTTAGTATCTCGGGGTCAGTCTACTATCCAAAATGGAATAATTGATCTATTTGGATTTAAGTGAGTTTGTATGGCTAGAGTGATGATATGGTTGATTGAGGTTGCAATTAATAGGGTTCTATTTGATCCTTCATGTATCAAAGAAATGTTTTCTGCATTTATTATATATATATAAAAGCAGAGTTTGACATTTGTGTGTAATGCGCGAGTATATATATATATATATATATATATATATATATATATATATATATATATATATACGGGTGCCTAATTGTTATGGTTTAGATTGCATGTATATATAATATAATAATTCACTCAGTGAGGTCTGACCTCCCTTAATTATTTTTTTTCAGGAGATTTTATATTATTAGATCTTAGTAGTAGAGCTCTTCGTCGATGTTCTTCCGCCCAGCTAGATTTTATAAATTTGTATTTTGAACTCTGATTTGTATTCTAAAAACTGCAGTAGTAGTGTTATTATATCAAAAGAGTATTATTTTGTTTTGATATTTTGTACTCTGAGAGTTGTATTTGAATATTGTATGAATATATTTATTTATGAAAGAATTTGGAGTATCTATTTCATATATCAATTCAAAAAATTTTAATTCAGTCATACTCTTATCTATTTATTGCATGTTTTTATTTTCTAAGGCTTGTTACGGGTTCCGGATTCGAAAAAATTCTCGTTCCCTAGCACCAATCATGACTCCTAGTTTTGGGTCGTGACACCAATTGATGTGAAATTAGTTGCAAATTAATCTAGACTTATAAAACTATTGATTTGTAGAATATGGTTTTGATATTCATAATATGAAATTTTTGGTGCATTTTTGAATTTGCACTGTCAATTCTGCCATATTGAAATATGGTATATTTCAGTATATTTATGATGTATTATTATTTTCTTACATATTATGGGGGAGATATTAGTTGGTTTTATGAAGTGATATGTGATGTATTTAATTAATGATGAGTTAAATAAAGTGCTATGACAGTGTGGTGAATTCTTGTTGTATATGTAAATATAAAAAATATGAATTGATGAATATGAAAATACAATGCTACTTGTGAATGAGGCAAGGCTATGTGCCATATAGAATCCCTTTAAAATGCTATAATAAGGCTAAAAAAAATATTTGGTACCAAATTATGGTGGGCTGTGTACGTATGAGAATCTATGAATTAAAAAAAAATTAAATTACACGTAATTCATAAGCACATAACTGCTTAGAAGAAAATAATATGCTATTACAATTTTGTACATGCTATAAGTTCATTATTGTCCAAAAGAAAACACTATGATTATGGCAATGTTGTGTGCATTATGTAATCCCTTTAATAAGTTGAATAATGACTAAAAGAAATATGTTGTACATACTATGCTACTATGACTATGTACATACTATAAATTATAGTTAAACATTGAATAGATTGATAATTGATAATTCTACATGTTTGAATGTGTTATTTTTCATAAAATATTATATTATTCATTTGCTGAGTTGCAAGCTTGCTACTTTGCATTATTTTTTAGGACTAAAAGAACTATAATCTATCTTGAAGAAATATTTGCATCAATTGCACTAGTATTGTGTCAGGTGGGTCATCAGGAGATTGTCTTCAGTTTTATAGAATGTAACATGCTTAGTAAATTTTCGTATTTTGTATTAAGATCAGTGTATTATATATAAATAACATAAGGAAAGATGTGAATTGTTTGACATTGTGAGTCTTTGTGGTGTGTGTCATGTGCTATTTATATAAATAATCTTGTTTATATATTGACTCATAAAATAAAATTTGATTTTAATGAATATATTATTTATTAGCCACATGCATACAATGTATATCTAACATCCTTAATGGGTGTCACAGGCAATATCAAAAGCTTATAAAGAAAAGGCAGTAAAGCATTGCATACATAGAAGTTGTTATGAGTAAAGAAAAATTACAATTACAATACAATAATTTACTTCCTATAAATCAAGAGAGGTAGGATAAACTCGAATGGCATGTTGAAGATAGTGAACAACATCGGACTATTTATAGTGATGAAGGTGAAGATAACCTAATCTCCTAAAAGCCCAAAAGACCCTCGGGGATTTATTTTTTAGTATGTTTCTGAATATATGTTTAACCTAAACACATATTTAAATAAATGATTATACATAATTGTTTTATTAAGTAATTTATGTACTTAGGATATATCTTTTGTATATTTAAGTATATTTTTAAGAAAATGCATGTTATATTATTGTTACTCATTTAAATTGTTTTTAACCATATTAATGATTTATCTTTAGTTTATTTCATATTTTATTTGACACATATATATATACCCGAAATATACTGGGTATATTTTAGGTATATTTTTGGTATATATATATATATGGTTGGTTTTACTATTACGAATATTGTTTTACATTAATTATTTTTTGAATGAATGATTTATTCTAAGTGAAGGATATCAATAGAACGTGTTTCCTAGTCGGCAACACTAGGGCTGTGTACGTACCGATGCGAAAGAATAGGGTTGAGTGAGAGTTGATTTTAGGTGATTATAATTGATTAAATTGATTTGACTAAGATTAATGGTATGTTAGATAGTGTGATTTCGGGGCCAATCACACTAACAGTCAGACTGCTGGAACTCGGTTGACTTAGTGTCTCGGGGCCAGTCTACTGTCCATAAGTGGATTGAATGATCTATTGGGTTGATTCAGATGTGAAGTGATAAATAGTGTGATTGTTGGAGTTCGATTGACCAAGTGTCTCAGGGCCAATCTGTAATATCCCGAGTTTTTAAATATTTTTATACTGCATTGGGATATGCAGTGTTAATAATTTTTGTATATATTTATGACATTTTTAAGAGTTGTTATTTGTTTAAAGCTAATTTTAATTATTTTACATTATTTTAAGTACTTTACGTAAAATTTTTTCGGGAATTGTATTTTCGGGGAAATTGACACGTAAATAATTTAATATTATTTATTTTGACTAGTTTTATGAATTTGCATGAACTCATATATAATTTTAAAGTGCTAAAATAAATTGTATATATGTATATTTATTTAAATTAATTAGAGCTTAATTAATTTTCTTAATTTTATTATTTAATTTTTTTATATTAATTAATTAATTTTAAATGTATAAATTATTAAATATAATAAAATATTTGTGTGGTGAATATCATTTGTGTGTGGGATTATATTATTATAATATATATAAGGTGGATATATATATATATATATATATACGTTTTTTTAAACAAAAAAAATTAAAGTTGCCTTATTTATGATTTTGCCCCTCCCTTCATCTTCTTCCTCTCAACACATTTTCTTCCATTTCCAGCCATTTCCAGGTGGTTTTCTTGCTGTCCCTATGCCCCTCAGCCTTCCTCCTCCACCTCTAGCCATTTCCACCACCTAAAGCTCCCTTTTCCGGTGTGTTTTGGCCGAAAAATCAAGTAGAGGCCGAATTTAATCTCAACTCCGATCAAGCACTTTCTAGCCACCAAATTCGACGTTGTCGGTCTCTATCTTCTCCTTGAGATCTGGTGAGTGTGATTCCAAGCTTTGTTTCACTTGATTTGGTTTAGAATTGCTTAGGTTTCAATTTCTTCATTTCAGCCTATTAGGGTTTCTGAATTTTTTTAGCTTCAATTTGATTGATTCATGAGAACTTACTTCACAAAATTTGTTCCTAGAATCTCAATCTATATTCTGTAATTTTTTTAAAATTTTTAGAATTTATTTTAATTTTTGTGAATTTTTTATTATTTTATTAATATTTTCTAATTTTCGAAAATTAATTAATTAAATTATGAAATTGTGTTTTATGGTGATTATAGGTGTTGAAATGAATTATATAAATTTATTTTTAATTTTTGTGAATTTTTATATATTTATTTGGAATTTATTAAGTTTATGTAATTTTGAAAAATAGGGTTAATTATGTGTTTAATTGAAATAAATTGGTAAATTGAGTATATTTATTAATATTATTGAATTATATGTTGAGAAAATTAATTTTGAGTAATTATATTATTTTTGGTGAATTTTTGGATCTATTTTAGTAAATTTATATATATAGGGGTATTTTGGTAATTTTACACTAAATTGGCTAAAAATATAATTAAATTGGTTTTAATAATTATTTGAGCTATAAAAATGATTTCTGAAAATTTTTAGTATTTTTAACTAATTAAAACTATTTGTCGTAAATTATTTTCAAATTATATATAATATACTATTTTTCTAAATAAATGAGTTTTTATTGATTTTTAGTATGTTTTAGGGTTAATTATGTAATTTGAATTTATAAAATGTATTTTAGTTGATTTTTATGAATTTATTGAGGATTTGTTGAATTTTAATAATATTTTATTAAAATTTGGATTTTTATTATAATTATCAGTGAAATAATTATTTTCAGTATTTTAAATATCTAATTTACTATATTTTGATTATTCAAGGGTATTTTTGGTATTTATGACATTTAAATGTGTTTTGTGTATATTCTGTGAATTGTGAACCTCAGTCGGTAAATTGTAGTTTGGAGTCCGACCGAGGGATTGTGGTTGTGAATTTGGTGTTATTACGAAGTGTGTTTTCTTTGCAGGATCGGCTCTACTCTTTGAGTAGAGAGATGTCCATTTTATAAGGGAGGTTCTGCCGGATTTTTGGTAGAATTCTCGTAAAACGTGATGTCCGGTCAAATCCCTATTGTAATTCTATGTCTAAAATTCTAGATCGAGTCTTTAGAATTTTCGTTAAATTTATTCTGATTTCATGTTGTCATTTGCTTGTCTAGCTACGCCGAGACCAATGTCTAACGGATCAGACCCACCGAGTTTGTCTTGTGGAGCGCTAACATGTGAGTTATTATACTGTATATATATGTATTGTATATAGGATGCATCACTTAGCGTTTTTATTTTCATTTTATGTCCTTAAAGTGATTTAAGTTATAATATTTTTGGTATATCTAGGGTTGTACTTTTGTATATATATATGCATGTTAAATAATTATTGATGATATTTTGGTATATGCACATTAAACATTTAGGTTTATGTTTAATATATTTTAATATATATGCATGTTTAAAATGTACATTTAGACATAATTATTTTATTAAATGATTAGTATAATTTAGGTTTATTCTTAAATAATTGCATGTTATATTATAAACCTACACTTAAATTATTTTTAGGTTTATTTTTGGTATATTTTTTATTTATTTCCAAATAAATACATGTTTTATTATTAAATTAAAACTAACAAATTAGTGGTATATTTAGGGTTTATTTTTGATATATGCATGCAAGATAATTAGGTTTATTTTTAGTATATTTGTGAATATATGTTAAACCTAAACACATATTTAAATGAATATTTATACATCAATGTTTTATTAAATGATTTGTGTACATAGGGCATATCTTTTGTATATTTAGGTATATTTTTTTTAAGAAAATGCATGTTCTATTATTGTTATACATTTAAATTGTTTTTAACAATATTAATGCTTTATCTTTAGTTTATTTCATATTTTATTTGACATATATATATATATATATACTCGAAATATACTGGGTATATTTTTGGTATATATATATATAGTTGGTTTTACTATTATGAATATTGTTCTACATTAATTATTTTTTGAATGAATGATATATTTAAATGAAGGATATCAATAGAACGTGCTTCGTAATGGGTAGCACTAGGACCGTGTACGTACCGGTGCGATAGATAAGGGTTGAGTGAGAAATAATTATGGTGATTATAATTGATTGGATGGATTTGACTAAGATTAATGGTATGTTAGATAGTGTGATTATTGTAGCTCGGTTGACCAAGGGTCTCAGGGCCAATCACACTGACAATCAGACTGTTAGAGCTCGATCGATTTAGTGTCTCAGGGCTAGTCTACTGTCCATAGTGGAATGAATCTATTGGGTTGATTGAAATGTGAGGTGATAGATAGTGTGATTGCTGGAGCTCGGTTGACTAAATGTCTCGGGGCCAATCACACTGACAGTCAGACTGCTGGAGCTCGGTCGACTTAGTGTCTCGGGGCCAGTCTGCTGTCAAGATTGGAATAAGTGTTCTATTTGGAATCAAGTGAGCCTGCATGGCTAGAGTGATGATGGGGTTGTTGAGGTCATTATTATTAGGGTTCTATGGATCCTTCATGAATTTAATTAAACGTTTTCCTACATTCTGTATATTTATAAAAGTAGAGTTTGACATTCGTGTAAAATGTGTGTATATACATATATATATAAGAATGCCTGATTGTTATGTTTTAGTTTGCATGTATATATAGTATAATAATTCACTCAGTGAGGTCTGACCCCCCTCAATTATTTTTTTTCAAGAGATCCCGTATCGTCAGACCTTAGTTGTAGAGTTCCTCGCTGGTGTTCTTCAGTCCCGGCTATTTTATGCAAATGTATATTCTGAACTCTGATTTGTATTCTAGAAACTGCAGTAGTTGTGTTATTGTATTTGAGGAGCATTATTTTGTTTGGATATTAAATACTCTGAGAATTTGTATTTAAACACTGTACGAATATGTATTCCTTTATAAAAGGATTTGGAGTATTTATTATATAATATTGATTTGAAAAATTTTAATTTTGTTATATTTTTATTTAATTATTGCATGATTTTATTTTCTAAGGCTTGCTACGGGTTCCGGATTCGAAAGAATTCTCGTTCCCTTGCGCTGATCATGACTCTTAGTTTGGGTCGTGACATAATCACACTGACAGCCAGACTGTTGGAGCTCGGTCGACTTAGTGTCTCAAGGCCAGTCTGCTGTCCAGTTTGGAATAAGCGTTCTATTTGGAATCAAGTGAGCCTGTATGGCTAGAGTGATGATGGGGTTGATTGAGGATTGCTATTATTAGGGTTCTATGGATCCTTCATGAATTAAAATAAATGTTTTCTACATTTAGTATATTTATAAAGGCAGAGTTTGACATTCGTGTGAAATGTGTGTATATACATATATATATAAGAATGCCTAATTGTTATGGTTTAGTTTGCATGTATATATAGTATAATAATTCACTCAGTGAGGTTTGACCCCCCTCAATTATTTTTTTTTTCAAGAGATCCCATATCGTCAAACCTTAGTTGTAGAGTTCCTCACCGGTGTTCTTCAGTCCCGGCCATTTTATGCAAACGTATATTTTGAATTCTGATTTGTATTCTAGAAACTGCAGTAGTAGTGCTATTGTATCGGAAGAGTATTATATTGTTTTGATATTGTATACTTTAAAAAATGGTATTTGAAACTGTACGAATATGTATTCATTGATGAAAAGATTTGGAGTATTTATTTTATATATTGATTTGAAAATTTTAAATTCTGTCATACTTTTTATTTATTTATTGCATGATTTTATTTTCTAAGGCTTGCTACGAGTTCCGGATTTGAAAAAATTCCCGTTCCCTAGCGCCGGTCATGACTCTTAGTTTGGGTCGTGACAAAGTTGGTATCAGAGCATAGGTTTAGAGATGTGGACCTAGGTTGTCGAGTCGTGTTTTCTTTGGAACTACTACAGTGAATTAGGTTCGGTCATGTCTTTGAAAAGTCTTCCTTGCATTAGGAATTCCATGTAACCATTAGGGTGTCTAATGATGTTGTGATTGTTTGAACTATTTATTTATTTTTGCTCCTTGCTGATTGCCTTGAGCATGAGTCACTCCATCGATCGATAAGATTGATGATAGTTGATCTTCTGAGCACGAGGTTCTACCCCCTATGCATCTTGTAGGCGTAGGGGTAGAGATGGATTTAAAAGGCCTGATGATCATTGTTGACAGCGGGAATAACTGAATGAGGAGCTAGTGGCTTAGCATTGCAATGATGTTGCTTTTGTAACAGGAGTTTCACAGGATGCAGTGCTGATACCTTCGATCATTCAGCAGATGTAATTTCTTTTTTAGTTAAGAACTTAAGATATGTCAATTCTGCGTATATTCTATATTCTGAATTCTGTTGATTTCCATATCTTTTCAGTGCAGTGAATTCGAATTATTTTTTCTGTAGAGACAATATTGATGATCAGTCTTTTCAAGTTCAAGTTATGGTTATAGTTCCAGCCTTACTACACCTATCTAGTATAGGGGTAGGTTAGAGGCAACTGTAACTCAAGGGTTAAGGTAGTCATTGTAAGCAGTACAAGCATTTTTTTTAGACTTAAACTTGCAGCAATTGTGATTACAATAGCTGAGACTAATAAAAGCTTGATAGCATTTAATCAAGTTTGACAGTTGTTTGAATATGCTTTGACGGGGGAATTGGAAAATGTCTAATGAAGATGAAGCACTCTTGTATTCCTTATGGCAAGCTATCAGTTTTGACTGCAACACATAATTTGAGTTAAAGGGGGGTTTCTAAGATAGTACTATCCACCTTTAAGGAAGGATAATTACCTGTATCAGTTATTGCACAGAGTAAAGGAAGAGTAATCAACTGAGAATATTACCTATAAACTCTTCAATCTGATACGTCATGCTGAAGACGTAATACAGTATAAGAGGAGACTGGTAAAATTATGTGTTATAGGATTAAGCTTAATATATTGGCATCTGAATCGAGAATTGAGATTCAGAGAGTTATTGTGAATTCAGTCTTTTGGGTGTAATTAATCTTGATGAGATATGAAAGGGTTATCGGGAATATTTGGCTCTAGTTGAGTATACTTCAGTGGAGAAGTTGTCTCTCCCAGATGTTTTAATTTCATGTGAGTTAACAAGTTTACCACCTTACAGAGATTGAATTATGTATCGATGTGGTTCCTAATATAACTCCTATTTTAACGTAGCCCTACAGAATGACTCTTGCAGAGCTGTAGGAGTAATTGCGAGAGCTGTATGACCAAGGTTTTGTTAGACCTTATGTTTCTCTTTGGGGTGCACTAGTCCTGTTGTGAAGAAGAAGGATGGTACCCTGAGACTGTGAATTGATTGCAGAGAGCTAAATAAGATGACAGTGAAGAACAAGTATCCTCTTCTGAGGATAGATGACCTATCTGATCAGCTACAGGGTGCACAGTTCTTTTCAAAAATTAATTTGAAGTCGGGTTATTATTAGTTGTGGGTCAGTTTTTAGTAGTCTTCATTAATGATATACTAGTGTATTCGAAGTGAATGAAAGGGCACGTAAATCACTTGATGACTAAACTACAGACATTAAAAGAATGTCAGCTTTATGCTGAATTCAGGAAGTGTGATCATTGGGTGGAGAGTGTTATTTTTCTTAGAAGTGTGGTGTTTAAAGATAGAATTTGAGTTGATCCACAAAAGATCAAAGTAGCATCTGAGAGGCCCAGACTGACTGAATCTATTGAGATCTATAATTTTCTGGGTTTAACTGGTTATCATAGGAAATCTGAACAGAATTCTCTAGAATTACAGCTCCTATGACCCGCATAACTCAGAAGAATAGGAAAATTATGTGAACAAATGTTTGTTAGAATAGCTTCCAAGTGCTGAAGAAGACCGATTGATCTGAGGGTTACGTGAACTTTAGAGGATAAGACCTGATATCATTATAGCATTTCATCATATCATCATAGCATCTCATTACAGCATTTCATCATGACATTTCATTCTAGCATTTCATCATAACATTTCATTATATCATCTCATCATGACATTCATCATAGCATGTCATCATGACATATCACTATAGAATGATCTGCTGATAGGAGATGCCCAAGTTAATAATACAGGGTTGATATTGTAATATGAGAAAGGGATTCTATATAAGCTGTGGAAATGAACTTGCAATGTACATCCAGATGGTTACTAAGAATTATCACAGTATTTAGGATCAGTACTAGTGGGTTGGATTATAGAAGGATGTGACTGATTGTATTTCTAAGTGTTTAAATTGTCAATCGGTGAAAGCTGAACATCAGAAGTCTTCTGGGAAGTTTCTATCTCTTTTGAATTTGGTTGGAAATGAGAGAGAATTGTGATAATTTTTGTGGTTGGTTACCTCGTTCGAAGGGTGAATATGATTCCGTTGGAATGACTATAGACAAATTAACCAAGTCAGCTAATTTTTGGCCAGTGGAAGCCACTTATTAAGTAGCTAAGTGGGCTAAGCTGCATATGAAGCATATTGTGTACCTGCGTGGACTACCTGTGTCCATTGTACATGGTAAAGGTACAGTGTTTACCTTTCGATTTTGGCAGAGATTATGGAGAGTAATAGACATCTGATTGGATTTCAATACTGCTTTTTATCCTCAAACAGATGACAGTCTGAGAGGACGATCCATACACTAAACAATATGTTGAAGATGTGTGTTTTGGATCTAGGAGGTAGCTGGGTCGACTATATGCTACTTGTAGAATTCGCTTATAATAACAGCTACCATAGCAGTATTGGAATGACACCACCTGAGGCTTTTATGGAAAGAAGTCTTAACTAGGTATGAGATAGTTCAGAATACAGTGGAGAAAGTTGTTGTGATCAGAAGAGCGATGTGGATCCTAGACGCAGAGATATGGAGTTTCAAATTGAAGACTGTAATTCTAAAGATGTCTTCAAAAAGTGGTGTGATGAGATGAGGTGTAATTCTGAAGACTGCATATTAGTTGGCTTTGCCTCCAAATCTATTTCATGTGCATCTAGTGTTCCATGTCTCGATTTTGAGAGAGTGTATTTTGGACACTTCGCACATGTTACAATTGAACAATATAGAACTGAATGAAGATCTGAAGTTTGAAAAGGAATTAGTTGAGATTGTAAATTATCAAGCTCGATAGTTATGCTCGAACCAGATCCAGATGATCAGGATGTTGTGGTGAAGTAACAGCATGGAAGAACTAACGTGGGAGACTGAAGTTGAGATATGAGCTTCTTACCCGTATCTCTTCCTTTCTTGATCTTGTAATTTTCTTTCTGGAATTCGAAGATGAATTCTTGTAAGGGGGGAAGACTGTAATATCCCGAGTTTTTAAATATTTTTATACTGCATCGGGATATGCAGTATTAATAATTTTTGTATATATTTATGATATTTTATGAGTTTGTTGTTTGTTTAAAGCTAATTTTAATTATTTTATATTATTTTAAGTACTTTACATAAAATTTTCTCGGGAATTGTATTTTCGGGGAAATTGACACGTAAATAATTTAATATTAATTATTTAGACTAGTTTTATGAATTTGCATGAACTCATACATAATTTTTAAGTGCTAAAATAAAATGTATATATGTGTATTTATTTAAATTAATTAGAGCTTAATTAATTTCCTTAATTTTATTATTTAATTTTTGTATTAATTAATTAATTTTAAGTGTATAAATTATTAAATATAATAAAATATTTGTGTGGTGAGTATTATTTATGTGTGGGAATATATGTATTACTATAATATAAGGTGGACATATATATATATATATATATATATATATATATATACATATATACATTATTTTATAACAAAAATCAAAAGTTTGCTTTATTTATGATTTTGCCCCTCCCTTCTTTTTCTTCCTCCCAACACATTTTCTTCCATTTCTGGCCATTTCCAGCTCGTTTTCTTGTTGTCACTGTGCCCCTTAGCCTTCCTCCTCCACCTTTAGCCATTTCCACCACCTGAAGCTTCCTTTTCTGGTGTGTTTTGGCTGGATTTTTCAAGGAGGCCAAAAATTGAAGTCAACTCTGATCAAGCCATTTTCGGCCACCAAATTCGACACCACCAGTCTCTATCTTCTCCTTAAGCTCCGATGAGTGTGATTCCAAGCTTTGTTTCACTTGATTTGGTCTAGAATTGCTTAGGTTTCAATTTCTTCATTTCAGCCATTTAGGGTTTCGAATTTTTTTTAGCTTCAATTTCATTGATTAATGAAAACTTCCTTCACAAACTTTGTTCCTTGAAGCTTAATCTACATGCTATATTATAAACCTACACTTAAATTATTTTTAAGTTTATTTTTGTGTATTTTCGATGTATTTCCAAATAAATACATGTTTTATTATTAATTTAAACCTACAACATTAGTGGCATATTTAGGGTTTATTTTTTTGATATATGCATGCTAGATAATTAGGTTTATTTTTAGTATATTTCTGAATATATGTTTAACCTAAACACATATTTAAATAAATGATTATACATAATTGTTTTATTAAGTAATTTATGTACTTAGGATATATCTTTTGTATATTTAAGTATATTTTTAAGAAAATGCATGTTATATTATTGTTACTCATTTAAATTGTTTTTAACCATATTAATGATTTATCTTTAGTTTATTTCATATTTTATTTGACACACATATATATATATCTGAAATATACTGGGTATATTTTAGGTATATTTTTGGTATATATATATATATGGTTGGTTTTACTATTATGAATATTGTTTTACATTAATTATTTTTTGAATGAATGATTTATTCTAAGTGAAGGATATCAATAGAACGTGCTTCCTAGTGGGTAACACTAGGGTCGTGTACATACCGGTGCGAAAGAATAGGGTTGAGTGAGAGTTAATTTTAGGTGATTATAATTGATTAAATTTATTTGACTAAGATTAATGGTATGTTGGATAGTGTGATTTCGGGGTTAATTACACTGATAGTTAGACTGCTGGAGCTCGGTTGACTTAGTGTCTTGGGGCCAGTCTACTGTCCATAAGTGGATTGAATGATCTATTGGATTGATTGAGATGTGAGGTGATAGATAGTGTGATTGCTGGAGCTCGGTTGACCAAGTGTCTCGGGGCCAATCACACTGATAGCCAGACTGCTGGAGCTCGGTCGACTTAGTGTCTTGAGGCTAGTCTGCTGTCCAATTTGGAATAATTGTTCTATTTGAAATCAAGTGAGCCTGTATGGCTAGAGTGATGATGGGGTTGATTGGGGATTGCTATTATTAGGGTTCTATGAATCCTTCATGAATTAAAACAAACGTTTTCTACATTTAGTATATTTATAAAGGTAGAGTTTAGCATTCGTGTGAAATGTGTGTATATATACATATATATATAAGAATGCCTGATTGTTATGGTTTAGTTTGCATGTATATATAGTATAATAATTCACTCAATGAGGTCTGACCCCCCTCAATTAATTTTTTCAGGAGATCCTATATCGTCAGACCTTAGTTGTAGAGTTCCTCGCCGGTGTTCTTCAGTCCTGGCCATTTTATGCAAACGTATATTTTGAATTTTGATTTGTATTCTAGAAATTGCAGTAGTAGTGTTATTGTATCGCAAGAGTATTATATCGTTTTGATATTGTATACTTTGAAAAATGGTATTTGAAACTGTACGAATATGTATTCATTGATGAAAGGATTTGGAGTATTTATTTTATATATTGATTTGAAAATTTTTAATTCTATCATACTTTTTATTTATTTATTGCATGATTTTATTTTCTAAGGCTTGCTACGAGTTCTGGATTCGAAAGAATTCCCATTCCCTAGCACCGGTCATGACTCCTAGTTTGGGTCGTGACATCGCCACACTCGAAATCATTCAAGTCAAGAGAGATCGCTCTCAGGTAATACTTGAGAGTTGTCGCGACCCAAACTTGGAAGTCATGACATGCGCTAAGGAACGAGAATTTACGAGAATCTGAAACTCATAGAAAGCCTAAAAATATAAAAACTTAACAAAACATAAACATAAATATGCTTAGAATTAAAACATTTTAAAACCAAAATAACTTTCATATCATATCATTGAAAAATATGTTCATACAATTATTCAAATACAAAACTTCAGTCAATAACAATATAGCATACTACAACAAGACATACTATTACTGCAGCGTCTAATAATATAAAGAGTGATAGTTCAAAATTTACATAAGTCAGCCGACGAAAAGAACTACTATGAGAGATCTAATGAGATGAGTCCTAAAAAATAAATGAGGGGGATCAGACTTCACTAAGTAAATTATTATTATATATAATATACATGCAATCTAAGCATACAAACAATCAAGTATCAATATAGTATTTATATTTATATTTGTGTAATTTATACATGCATTTTAAGTAGATGATTACAAACAATTTTCATATCAACACACCAATAGAAATTAATTGGAGGATCAAAGTAAAATCTTAAAATATTCCACAACCTCAAATAGTGAACCTCACTAGCCAATATACTCATTTAAATTCAAAATATTTCTCTTCTCAAATTTGATAGTGGACTAGCCCCGAGACACTAAATCAACCAAGCTCTCGCAATCTTGCTGGTGACATGACTGACCCTGAGACACTAAGTGCATCGAGCTATCGTAGTCACACCACTTGCTAACCAGAAATCTCAATAATCATATAATCTCATATCAATAAAAATTTATAACCGAGCATCTAGTGTATTATTGTGTAACAGCCCTAATGTAACCCACTAAGTAGCATGTTCTACTGCTATCCTCCAAAATAACATTTCATAAATAAGATAATAAAATTATAAATTAAATATGAACAACATCCAATTTAAACAAATAAATATTCACCTTTATATATGTACAAACATATATATTAACAATAACAATTAACATTTAATGCAAATAGTATAAATAAATTCATATTTATTGAAAATATGAATGCCAATAATTTTTCTACATGCAATGCATACATATAATAATAACTCACAGGTGGAGTGTGCTCCTCTAAAATAACTTGACTGACCTTGTCCTGTAGGCCTCTGTCTCGACAACCATAGAAAAATAATAAATAATTAATTAGGATAAAAATTCTAATATTATATATTCTAGATTTCTAAGAAAAGATTCGATCTAAGACACGATTTTAATAAAAGACTCAAAACCAAACACAAACATAGTGTTACATTTTATAAGAAATCTACCGAAAATTTGACAAAGTCTTCTTTGTAAAATGGACATCTCTTTACTAAAAGTAGAGTCATTCATGCATGAAAACACACTTCAAATATTCTCAAAACTCAACATATCATATTAGGCTCTCAAACTACATTTCACGCCCAATTAAGAACCAACATCACAAAATATACAATAAAATAATATAATTATTTTATTAAATCATCAAAGTATATCATAAAAATATTAAGAAATTTATTTTCCAAATAAATAATAAAATTCTAGTTATTAAATAATCTTTTTTAATAAAATCCATTAATAGCCCATTTTACAAATAAATTAGCATAAATTGTGAATAATTATTAAAATCACTTATGATTATTATAAAAATAATAAAATGCTCATTTAGGCTCAAAAATAATAAATAAATTTATTTTTCATTTAATTTCCCAAAATTACTACTTATTAATTAAAATTGGAAAAATAATTATAAAAATTATTTCCATACTTTTATTTATCAAAAATCAGTCTAAATAGAATATTTAACAACAATTTATATTATAATCAAATAATTTATTAATTTCTAATATTTTCTCAAAAATACATATTTATACATAATATTTAAAAATTCATATTTAAAATTCTATAGATAACTTCACAAAACTTCCTTAACAAAGTTTACTCTACATAATTACTAAAATTTATTAAAAATATCAAATTTTTTGGGCCGGAACAGTTATGTGAACAGTAACCCAAACCCCAAAAATTTTAAAAATCACATAAATAATTAAAAATTACCATTAGCTAGATCTTAACCTCAATTATATATAATCTCAAAGAAACTATATCTAATTAAATCAAATTCAATCTCAATTTCACAAAATAATCAAAATTAACCTAAAAATAATTTCATGAAATTGAGGTTGTTATCGGAGTTACCTAGACAAATTAAGTGAGGGGAAATGAAGCCCGGAGGAAGAGCTTCTGATCAAGACTGGCAACACATCTAGGGGTCACCGGAATCATCATCGGCAAATCCACAACAATTTAGCAACAATGGAGAAATCAAAAAAAAAAAGAAAAAAGAGAGGGAGGGAAGTGGGTGGCATCGCTGGGGAGTGGAAGAGAAGCTGCTGCTGGTGCAGACTAGTGGCGGCGATGTGACTAAACAATGGCTGACAGTGGTGGTGCTGTCAGGTTGCAGGGGAGAAGGGGGAAAAAAGAAAGAAGGAAAAGAAAAAAAAGAAAAAAATAATTTTTGTATTTTTTTTTAAATACAAAATAATAATAACTTTTAAATTAATACTAATATTCTAATATTTTTTTAAATCTAAATTTCTCCCAAATTAATTATATACTAAATAATTAATCAATAATTTAATAAAACTACATATGAATAACGTCATTCTTTACAATTTTCACAAACTCTAAAAAAAATCAAAGTCAACACGTTCAATTTCTTTGTATTTTCAATTCTAAGACTCAAAAATCAATTTAATTTCCCCAATTAAACAAATAATCAATATCTAAAATCCAAAAAAAAAACTCAAAATTTAAATAATTAACCTAAAAACAAAAACAAAACCGACCAATCTAGTGCTCCGGTTAACAAAAGTATTGTATTCATAGAAGAAAATTCAATCCCAAAACAAAAATAAAATAAAAAGAATTAAAAGCAGAAGAAGAGAAAGAGACGTACCTGCAGAAATAGATCGATCTAAAGAGGTTTTCGTAGTGATGGATCAAAGTATCATACGGTTGAATTAAAGAAGAAGAAGAATTGAAAATAGAGAAATTTAAATCACATTTTGGAATAAGAAAAGATGAGAAACTGAAGAGAAGAGTAAACGAAAAAACAGAGCATGAGAGGCTGGAAGCACGAGAAAGTGAGGAAAAAAATTAGTGTGAGAAAGTGTCAGTATATGGTATAATTTATCATAGGTGTCAATATTTATACACTTAGTTATTATATATATAGATATAGCAAGTTTTTTTTAACATAATGGTATTATGAAAACGAAACTAAATAAAGTACAAAATATTGTTTAGAGCAGTAGGAGGAGAAATAACCCACAGAGGGTTGAAACGGAGGATATGAGTGTGCTTAGCAACCCAGTCAGCTGCTCTATTAGCACATCTATTTACATGACAAAAAACATATTCATCAAAGGAACTTATAAGAGCATGGATGCCTGTGACTATGGCCTTCACTTCCCATGGGCAGGGATCGTTGATATGCTGAAGGTAGGCGATAAGGAGCTGAGCGTCAGACTCAAAGTAGGCTCGGCATAGGCCTCGATGTTTAGCTAAAGTAATAACTGCAAGCAAGGCAGTAGTTTCAGCTACATGTGCGGATGAGACAATGCGAGCAAACCAAAGCTCATCAATGAGTTGACCTCTACTATCGCGGATAAGAACAGCCATCGAAGCTTGACCTGAAACAGGGTTGAAACTAGCATTTGTATTAATTTTAACAAATCCTGGCGGGGGAACTGACCACTGAGTCTGTTGATGTTCTCGAACATGTGATCGAGGATGTTGACAGACTGAAACAGGAAGGCTCCGGTAGGTTTGCCAGGCATTCATAGCTGAAGTAATAACTTGCATTTCGTTAATAGGAGAGCCAGAAAACACAAAAGCATTATGACTCTTCCTTAAATACCACTATAAAAAATTAATGTAGTTAATCAGTAATGGTTGGCCATCAACTGTAAGCATTGCAGAAGTGTCTAGCCACCATTGATTGATTGAATCAAATCCATGGGGATTAGGTTGATAGCCTAGAAAACAGAGAAACCAAATCTTAGATGTCTTAGGACAGAAAAACAGCATGTGTTCGATAGTTTCCACTCCTTGATGGCAGAGGCTACAAAGAGGAGATGGGACAATCTTTCGCTTATAGAGATTCTCCATGGTGCTTAGCGTGTTAGTCATGATGCGCCATAAGAAGAACTGTAATTTAGGTGGAACTTTTGTTTTCCAAATTGAATACCAAAACTTGCGATCATGACACATGCTGGTGGAAGAAGAAGGGTTTGGGTGGAAGGCGATACGAGAGCATAAGATCTGATAGCCTGATTTGACGTTGTAAACACCTTGTTTGTCAAAATGCCGTATCCAGCTATCAAGACCACCAGTTCGACATATTGGAATTTTGCAAATCTCGTGGGCTTCAGTCGCAGTAAAGAGGTTATTGATATAGCATGTTATATAGTGAAAAATAGCTAAATTACTCACAATGATGATTTAAATTTACTTTTTCTATTAAAAAATATTTTTTTTAAAACCATAATAAATTTATAAAATACTTATTTATCGAAATAAATTTATTTAGACTTCTAATCCTATATTGTCCAAATTTAAATTTCATAAAATTTACTAAAAATTATAAATTAAAGAGAGAACAAATAGAAATAAAAAGAAGAAGAAACAAATGAAAATAATTTTTTATTATTTCATCAACTAAAACAATTATAAATGATGATATGTCAAATTTTATTTTTATTGTTATTAATTTTTAGTTTTTACTCTATAATTAAATAAAATAATATATAAATTAACAGTAAAATTCTTGACCAATAAAAATAAAACGCTTGTATATATCGCTGACGTATCCACGTACATCTAACATAGTGTATTAGTATCCCGTCTGATAACTAGACTCTTACAAGTTCCTAACTGTGTTTCGCTTGTAAACCCCTACTTAAAATTGTCGACGCCGCCGCGTTGCCGCTGCCATTTCCTACAACGCCGGCCAACCATGAAGGTTTACGATGTCAATGGAAATACCCTTTCTCTCGCTCTCTTCGCTGATGTTAGCAATTCTAAGTAACTCTCTCTGTCCTATTATTTTGTATGCTTTTCAATATTTTTGAAACTGATTATATAAAGTTAACATAGTTCGAATTGTTAGCCACAGTTGCTGGGCAGAGAGAGCTTGTTATAATTAAGTTGAAGTTCTTGAAAATTTCTGGTTTGATGGTATCAAAATCCTATGAATTTGACCTGTCACAGCGTAGTACTTCGGCTTAAGTTTAATGTTTGTGAAATTGAATGTTTAATATTAAAAGTACTCAGAATTTGTAGTCACTAGGGTACAGCATTGTTCGTTAATTGTGTTCTGGGATGTGAAAGTTTAAGCCTTTCATTAATCTTGAAAGCTAAAGCTTTCGACTTTGAGGATGCGAAAGTGCTAACTTTCACCTTGTTTAGTCATTATTTTCTTTTTTCTTGTTTAGTTCTTTACTTTTGTCAACATGCTGCATTCACTGCATTGCGTATTTTGTTTTGTACAATGTTTTGAGATAGTTTCCATGCCCATTTTGCTAATAAGCATCTGAAAGCTTGCAATATGCTACAGAGTGCTCCAAGAATGGAAATTAGCGGATAATGAGTGTTGTGTTCTCTTAAGCTCCTAAGATCCCCCAACTATTTTTGCAGGGAACTTCTTGATTCTATGCAAACTGGAACCATGGATCCAGAAGTTGCACTACTTAATGCCTCACTGGTATGGACAAACTTTGCTGAATCTCATGTCTTGTTTCCTGTCAATATTCTGTCAGCCTTTTGGACTATTATTTTGTAAGGCTGTTTTAATGATGCTCAATTTTGTGATAGATTCCAGATGTATTCCCTGTTCTAGCTGCAGCGCATAAGACACTGGTAGCCAAGTCTCGGGATTCACTGACAACAAGGACTCTTCATTCTGAGCTTGTTTATAACTACTCAGGATCTAAACATGTACCCACTTTCACTGTCTTAAAAAGAGTTTGTTGATCACTTATTGTGTGTATTTTCAAAATAATAATTTAGGCTTGAACTGTTTCTAGATTACAGAGTCCTTGAAAAGATGTGGAATTGCTGAGAACTCTATATACATCTTGGCTGCTCGCTTCAATGCTTCTTTAGATGAGGTGGGTTTTGTCGTAAATTTTGCAGCATAAGTTTAGTATTGTATTGGTAATTTTAAGATGCTGACCATTCTGCTTATAACGATGTTATGTTACTCCATTAGATGAAAGTTATAGAGAAACTCATCAATGGAAAAGAAATCGATTTGGTGGAGTTGGAAGGGAGAGCAAACGAAGCTCAAATACAAAAGGTTAGTTGTCGTTGCATGCAGCTGTAAGAGGCACATTTTTCCAATGATGTAGTTCCTGTGAACCATTTTTGCTTCTATATGTTGATCCTCAATGTTTGAAATTTTTCAGCACTACAAAATTTCTGGCCTGGAAGCAGGGATATCCTCTCTTGCGGATGCCATTACATGCCGTATAGCTGCTCGTGATGCATTGTGAGATGTATCATTTGTCATGTGGTTGTATTTATTTAGTTGATTTTGTTGTAAACCTGCTGTATGTCAGATAAGTTTCAGATAAATTGAAGACTGTTTTTGGTTAAGCAATTCATATCTAGCCCTTGTACATTTGATTTTCACCTTCTAAGTCCCTACATGATCAAAGACATCTTAACAGAGATCTGAGTTTAATGGCTCATGCCTGAAAAGACAAAAGGCAATCATATATATACATGATATAAAGGAAAAGTGAAAATCTATACACAAATATTACCATAGAAAGGCATATACATATATGTCACATATATGCGGACATCCACTACTAAACATTAATCTGCTGAGCAAACCGACAAAACAAGCCAAAGAATGAATGAAACCATAAGACATCGATTTTCTTTTCATTTTGTTCTAAACAATGCATAGATTTCAGCTACCAAAGCATTCAAGACATTTTCCTGGTACATGCCCAACTGATCTGTATTTAGCTGCAATTTCCTCTATCTTGAGACATTCTTCACTTCGTTTTGCTTGAACTGTTGCTTTCTTCTCTTCTGCTGCCAAGTGAATCTCTGCCATTTTGTTCTTCATTATCTCTGCATATTCTGCCTTCTTGCTTTCAATTTTTTCCTGCAATATACAAGACAATTAAAAACATGTTATGCATAAACAGAAGCTTCATCAAGTTGTGATTCTTCAATCCGTGAATCTATTACCGACCCCAACAGAGTTTATTACCTCATACTTCTTTATTTTCATCTCAATATGTGCTTTCTTAGTGTTCTCCCATGATCCAACAGCAGAGAGCTTCTTGTGAACCCTGTTTTCAAGTTTAACAAGTCAAAAAAGCATTGAAGATTTTCTCATACAAAAGGAACATCTTTGCTTCTTACTTGCTCTCAACTTTAGCCTTCTCATTTTCTTCCCATGCCTTAATCAGGGCATTTTTTTTCTCCAATTCAACCTTCGAAAGCGCGGCATCTGAGACAACAACATTTGTGAAAGTTCTACAAACTCAAGTTTTAAGATTTTTACAGTAATTTCGCAAGTCGTACTACCTCACACATACCTCTCTCAGTTGAATCCTGTGAAGTTATCTTAGCCCCAGAATCTTCAACTTCTGCAACGAAATACCGAGTTATGCAGTTGGACTTTCGAAGAGCTCTAGTAACACTATAATCTACAGTTATATAACTCAACAATAACAGCATCACAATTTTCATGTATAGCTACATTAAGAACAATAAAATCTGCCCTCTGCATGTTGCATACAAATCACTATTGCATATATATATATATATATATTGTAAATAAAGAGGTCATATAAATTAAGTATCAATCAACTGCATAACATGGAGAGTTCTTCCTTTTAAATCGAAAATGGCAAAATTTGAACCTTACATCTCATGATACTTTACCAATTACTCTCTTACTTGCATTGCATATAATATTTTTGTAATGAGCATAGAGCCTTCTTTTTTTTTTTTTTTTTTTTTTGTGTGTGTGATAAAGATAGAAAGTGAAATGCACAGCTAAAATATCAAATCATACCTGCCAGCACAAATCTTGCACACCACCCTTTTACTTTTCTAAAGTCACTTTGGATTAAGAAGGTTGACAATAAGTCTAAAAGGTTCTTAATCAAGTTCATAGAGACAAAGTAGGTAAAATATTCTCCATTTTCCTTTCAAGAATTTGTTCATTTTCTGTTCAACAGCTATGTTTCTAGTGCAGCATGAGCCTTGTGCTTCAAAGCTAATATCTGTGCCATCATAGCATTCATGATCAAGGTTTCTCTTAGAAGGCAAACTATTGAACTAACAATGGTTTTTTTTTTTCCACCTGAAGGAAACATCAACCCAGTTTTTAGGCCTTAAGAAAATTACCTAAATTAAACTCAGAAGGTTCCTGATATATGCATTTGAGTAAAATCATCATGACCATGGTAACAGGCTTTAAATAATTTTTTTTTTAGACTATCATAACAAAGCATAAAATAACATCAAATTCGGCTATATGAGAAACAAGCGTTCAAGATTAGATCATAAACTTTTACGTAATCAAATTTTAGAATCTGAACTTCCCTTTAATAAGGATATGGAATCATCCAAGAATTCAATTATATATATTTGACTGATTAAGAAAATATATACTTTTGCTAGTCCTGTAAATTTCTTGAGAACCATACAGTAGAGAGAAAGGATAGAGCACACATACTTTCAGAAACTGGCTCAACCTTTTCTTCGAGCTCTTCAACAGGGCTCAGGACTTGAGCGAGTGTTGGCACAGACGCAGCCTCAGATTCAGATTTCTTGGGCTTCTCCTCTCCCATAATTTACTCTTCAAGTTTAGCTTCCCAGATGAAAAAAAAAAACCTCAATACTAATAAGAACAACAACTGTGACTGATATAGCAAAGTTCCTATGAAGATCAGAAGATTGATCCTGAAGGCCAGTTGAAGAAACAAGGAAAAAAAAAGAAAGAAAACAAATCAAGAAACTGTTAATGTATACTTATGTGGAAAGTGTTGGCTGGTGGTAGTTAAAAAGGCCGTTGGGTACGGACAAAATTAGAAAACAAGATGTAGGCTTCTTAGGACTTTCCTATGAAGGAGTATTCTTCTTAAATCTTATTTATGTTTCCTGATACCTAGCAAATTTTATACTCTCTTTAGTTAATTGGTATTAGATTTGCTTTTTGTTACCAAATGCTCAAGAACTAGTATTAGATTTTTTTTTTTCAACCCCGAGTATCACATTTGGATATAAAATTAATTTTTATTCACATTTTGTGGCTGGTGTTAACTCAATAGAAGTTAAATCGATGGAGTCTTACACCACTAAATTAATGTTTTAGATTAGTTTTATTTTATTTTTTTAATTAGTTGTGGAATACATGCATCTAAACAGATATCACATGGCGGTGGATGTACAATAAATGAGACTTTTGATATTGTTAGGAAATTGTATTGGTCCCTAGAAGTTTGCATCAAGCCTTGAATCCTGAAGGCAACTTTAGAGCAACTAGAAAGAAAAGAAACGACAAATGATGTTGGTGACATTAGCAAAGTGAAAATTAACAATCATAACCTGAAAATTAATCAGCACCTAAAAAAACCAACTGTTGGTCCCAAGAACATTTGGACAACCACCCATTAATCATCCCATTAATCATTGTCTTTTTTTAAACTTCAAACTCATGGTTTAACTGTAGACAAAAGTCTGCGGCTGAAAAAGAAGTGGGCTTGTATTAACCTGATAATCTGGGCCTGGAATCATGTCTTGGTCACCAACTTTTTCTTTGCACCACGTTAAGTGGGTTGATTTTGTTGTTAATTTTTGATGACCCAACTCATATATGTTTGGTTAATTTTTTATGACTCCTATGTACATGGAGATGGAGCGTATATCCCTAACAAGGGGTGTTAAGTTAAGATCAATATCAGATTTCATTGCCTACTGCTAGCTCTGTTGTGAGCTTCGGAAATGCTGCTATTTAGTGAACAATATGTTGCATGTAGTTTGATTACCTAAGCAAAATGGCAGGGTTTGGCCGCTGGGGGGAAAAAGATAAAAAATTTAGTCTACTAATATCAAACTTGAGAAAGAGTTGCGCACTGTCAGGATGGCCGAGTGGTCTAAGGCGCCAGACTCAAGTTCTGGTCCTCGTGAGAGGGCGTGGGTTCAAATCCCACTTCTGACATTTTCTTTTCCATGTTTTTTTTTTTTTAACAAATTTTCAGGTTCAGTGAAAGTTTTTTAAACATATATATAAGTATGCAATCAAATTCAAAGTTTGATGTCCTTACATTGATGAAATGAAATCAATATATATATATATATAACCCACAAATAGTATAGATGATAAAAGATATAAATATTATGTTGTGGAGAGTAAAAATCGAATTCCGCCCCTATTGAGAATTAACCATTTTATATAATTAAAAAATTTATATATATATATATGTGACATTTTTAGTCTAGTAGTAAAATATTCATTTAAATAATATTATTTCGTGTGGTTTTGATTCTCATATTATCTTCCACCCTTTAATTTAATTCACTAGCAATAACTTTGGTAAAAAAAAATCAAATTAAGTATATATTATATGGATATATTGATTTAAGTTGTAATACACATAAAGCATTAGGTTCAACTGCTCTTAAATCATCATGCAGCGGCCTTCATCCATATGAAAGAGACATAATAATTTTATAGTATGAAAAGTACCCTGAGGCACATTGAAAAAGTTATTGCTTGTCTACCAGCTAGTATCGTAATTTGTTTAATCATACATCAGAAGATTTGTGAAGAAAAAAGGAATATTGTAGTTGGAACTTAGAGCAATAAGATAGCTGCTGAGAAATGGTGAAGAGATATATATCTGTATATATAGAGCTAGTTTATGATGTAGTAGGCCCAGTTGTCTTCATTAATTTCTCACAGTTATCCAAGTTATCGACCAAGTTAACAAGAAAATCAAAAATATCGGTAGCTATAACAGCAGAAGCAACATCCTCTTTATGAAGAGTCCTCCTCTTACCTTGCATGGTCACCATCCAAGACCTTTGTGTTAGCTCCTGAATAAAAAGTTCACAAGCCTTTGAGAACACAATTGGTGCTTCCCCAGATATCATTTTAACATCATCACCAGATTTCTTCATGATCTTCTTGATTCTTGCCAGTGGTAAAGAGTGAGGCCCAGTTCTTCCTGATAATCCACCACATAGAATTCCTGAGTACGCCCCTGCTTGCCTCATGTTCTTGCTTGTTTTTTATTTTTAGTTTCAATCTTGATATGATTCTAAGTCTAGCTAAGAGGAGAAAGGAATGGCAAGTGATTGCATGAAGAGAATATTGAAGGGTTTTAATTAGTTAACTTATAAGGGAGGTTTTCTGATTTAGGTATTCCAGCGCTGGCCGGCTGCCTGACTAGGCCGGCTATAGTAATCACTAGCCATCATATATGAATATAATTTAATTGACTTGAATGCATTTTAGCTCATGTACTTGTTGCAGTACTTTGACATTTTGAACCAATAAAACAATGGGAAAAATTAGCAACAAGAAATAGAATTAATTATTCAAGCTAAATGGAAATGCAAGTTGTAAAAATATACCTGTTAATAACAGTTAGATGTAGTAGAGAGTTATTTTTATTAAAATGATATTTCGAGTTTAAGTTGTAGCGTATATAATTATTTTAAAATAATTGTTATGAGAAATCATTATTGTTTTTATAGTTCTATTCAAATTAAAACATATTAATAAGAGTTTAGTAGTTTTTGAATGTTAGTGGTTAAAAAATTTCTATTTAAGACATAAAAATTTCCAATTAAGAATTTACCATTAGTACATATTGTGACTAAATCCTGTAAATAATTATGGTATAAATAATATATAATTTTTTTTTTTATATTTTTGTCACAAAACATACGGACGCATGCCCTTAAATACTTTTGATTTTCATGAATGTGGACTAGATAGATAAATCAAGCAATTAAATTACATAATATTCATCCCATCTTTGCGAATTCTAATTAAAAAATTATATGATATCAGATAGACAAGCATGCAGATCTACTGTTGCAATGGTCAGCTTCTCATGCAAAAATTAATCTTACATCGTTTGGGTGTTATTGTGGGTGATCCCCAAGGACAAAACTTCTAATTTTTGACAAACCATGTTCAAACAAACTCAATTATTAACTAATTACAACACCTTCTAATTAAGTAGACTGCTGTTTGGAGATATGATTTGCAGTAGATGTAGGCATCAATGGGGGAAGTGCCAGTCGGTTGAGATTTGGTCTGACCTTGTTGCAATAAAAAAAATTCAAGCTTTGGTCGATTGCTTCTCATTATTATAAACATATAGTTTTTGTTGAGATTTTGTCAAAACCTACAGGTTAAACAATTATAGTCAAATGTTTGTTTGATAGAGACCTTAAAACATTCTTAATTATGCAAAAAAGATATAAGTTTTGATCTAACTGGACAGAAGAGAATATTTTAATTGCTGTTATAATTTGAAGAATATTAATAATTTAAATATATACTAAATAATGTGAATCTAATTCATTCAAATTCTTTAAATCTGACACATTATATCAGTTTATCTCTTTAACTTATAAATTGATTATTTTGATATGTCAATTTATTAAAAATATATTAATACTCTGAGTTAACTCTTTTTTAAATATATTCCGAGGTGTCAGAGTTAAATTTTATTGTTGTCAATTTAAAAAAAAAACTGTTAATTTTTTCTTTTTTTAACATATGATTTCATTAAAGAAACTAAAGAGGGGTACAACTAGTGAACAACAAAACATCAATCCAATAACAAAATCAAAAATCAAGGCCATCTTTGACCAAAACTGAACTATCCCTGTGATATTACTTTGAAAGTAACACTTAGCAGTCATGGATTAACTTCCATATAGGGTGGGAGTTCTAGCAATGACTGTCAGATAGAGAGTTGATAACCTCAACATTAGTAAACTAACACTATCCTAACTACTAAAGGACTAATGTCCTTCATTCCAGCGAGAGAAAGTAACCTTATTTGGAATAGCTTCCTTCTCCTTGGCTCCATATATTCAAATTTTGATAATGCTTCAATTTAATATTAGATTGACCAACCATAGCACATCAAAAGAGAGAAAAAAGTAAAAGAAAAAAAAAAACACACATCATAATCTCACTGAGATGAAGACACTAAAAATACAAAAATAACATAAATCTATAATATATAATTTATTTATGAAAAAAATGTGAGAAAAGAATATTAAATAAGGTAATTTTGATCAAAACTGTCTTCTGAACTAATAAAGAAAACATAATTTATGAGATAAGTAAGAAGAAAAAAAATTACTAAAATCATGGTTTATAAATATTTTTAATGATGTTTAAATTATTTCTTTTCAATTTAATAGTGTTAATAAATTTTATTTTTATAATTGAAAAAGACCAAACTAAGAAAAAGGGTTTAATTCACAGAACTGTTGTTGTATTTAGCCTGTAATTTGCGCAAACTAAATGTTATGTGCAACTGGATTCATCTTTTTGTGTTACAACTGCTTTACAAGGCGGCAAAACATGGCCATGTTTGAGTTCATTAAAGCCGTCTTGTCAAAGAGACCGTCTTTTGCTAGGGAAGTAGACAAGGAGGGCTTTACACCAATACATTTTCTTGGCTACCGAAACCATGATCCCATAAACGATACTTTGTTCCCTATCTTCCGCAAGTCTATCTCAGAACTTTCAAACTGACCCCAATCGTAGTTTGTGTCAGAACTATCATCAATGTATCTGATTATTTGATAAAATACACGCACATGAGTGGCTATGGTTATTGAGGATGCAATTTCATCGAAATGGAAACTCAAATCAGTATCCCACATCGGGAAAAAATAGAGGGCGCGTGACAGGCAGACTACTACAAATACACGGTGATGGTAACGGGCATACTTATCTTTGCGCTTGGGGCAATGACGCAGCTTGTGAGGTTCTAACCGAGGCGCGTCTATTGCTGGTTGAAAACTATTTCCAAACCTCCTCTTTGGCCTGGGTTTGGCTCAGGCCACTGAGAATTTTTGGAAGGGTTCCCTTCGGGGTAAAGCCCGACAAACCATCAGTCTGAAGTTTTCCAAACCTTCGGTACAAGATGCATTCGTTGCAAATTCTCAATGCATTGGGCTGTTTTTGGCCCATAATGACCCAATTAAAAGCAACGGGGGCGTGACAGAGACCCATAGAACAAAATCAAAAAGCCATTAAAGCCAACTTTGATTTGTTGGAAATTGTAAAAAATCAGAACAATCTGCAATAGCAGATTCAAAACGATCATACCAAATTCGTTTGTATTTTTCTTTCCAGATATTAATTAGAACCTCCGACTCCAGTATATGTCACCCACGTTACAAAGTAAAAGCACTGGACACTTTCCGCGGTAGTCATACAACAGAAATATCATGGCGCCCGCTCTGAAGGGGAAAGTTCATGATCCAATCACCAACTGCACATTAAATCATACTCTCTATTTGTTCCTTTTTAATTATTATTTAAAAATTATGCATATAAATTAATAAATGTAATTAATATATATGTAAAATATATTACTATTCTTATATTAATTCTCTCAATTAATTATTAGTTTTATATATTTCTAAAAGTAGTATATACATAAATAAGGATATAATAAGAAAAAAATAATTAAAATACATTGATAATTAAAAATGTCAAAAATAAGAAAGGAATGGAGGGAGTATCAATTATAAGTAAGGATGTTTTTTTTCACCAAAAGAAAACTTCATTAAATGGAAAGAGGCGTATAGAAGAAGAAAAGACCAATATGTTTGGAAGCCAAAAACAAACTACCTATTAATTCTGTATAAAAGTTCAAAACATCTGTTGCAAGATAAATTAGAAGCTTATTAACACAACTATTATAATCTTGACAGTAAAAATTTTGCATCCAAAAGATAACCATAACACAAAAACACTCAAAGTTTATGTATTGTTAATACAAAATTTTAGTATCAATATTAATTTCATAGAAGGAAATGAGCGAATAAAGTGCTTGAATTCTAAGTATACCAAACCAGAACATTGATACCGTTAGTAAAATAATGGCTACCATATTCACTTTGAGAAAGATGAAAATTTTGTGAAAAATCATTTGGATTTTAAATAAAATCAAACTAAAAATTCTTCAATATAGTTACAAACCTCCATAGTAAGAATAAAAAAAACTCTATAGAAATGAGACAATAACTGAAAATACCTTCATCAATCTAGTAATTCTATTAAAATACCTTTTTATTTAAAAATAAGAGTTACAAACTATATATACTATTTGAGAGGAAGAACACACAGAGACGGAACCTTTATTTTTTAAACTTGCTTA
Organism: Mallotus nudiflorus; assembly: GCA_947683625.1. Lineage (NCBI taxonomy): Eukaryota > Viridiplantae > Streptophyta > Magnoliopsida > Malpighiales > Euphorbiaceae > Mallotus > Mallotus nudiflorus. Next base: position 99,260 of record CANTUR010000762.1, read on the forward strand.
CTAAATGCAATATTATTTTATATAATTTGGTCTAATATAATTTTTAATTCTTATTCTCATGTACTAAAAATTTAAAAGAAAAAATTAGTAATGAGCAGCATATATTTGTCCAATTGCTATAATTGCCCAACCAAATCGAGATTTTGTTAAAGCTAATACATGTTCATGCACGTGAATTACATACCAAATCAACACCGTAACTCTTTCATTTGCTATATTATGCTAAATCGTGACCTCCATTAGACTAGACATGTGGGGTTTCTTTGATCACGTGAGATCTGTAGGCTTTTAGGTTGTCTTTGCACGTGACGATTTTCTTTCTTTTGGAACTTGCATTTGCATAACAACACATACACAGTAAGATCTTTCCATCCGTCTATCTATTTATTTTTGCCTTATCTTTTTCCAATAAGATAGTTGCTAAATGAGCTGCTTTGACAGGGGAAAATGGTGGCAAAGCAAAATCATGAGAACATGAGATGTCATGGTCAATTTTTTTGCACTTGGGGACCTCCTTTAATGCACACTGATCAAGCGCTTGGCCTATAAATTCCGTAAACAAAATGGGGTCGACCACCTTCACGTGAGCACTTTCTGTTGTCTCTCATGTGGTGCAGTGCATAGATGCTTGCTCATCATTGCTGCTGCTAGCTCTATCCCCTTAAATCTTCTATAATCTTTTGTGTTCTTTTTTCTAAATACAGCTTAATGACACTTTCAACTTTAATGTCTGTTTGTGATGTTGTTGTTTTAGTGAAAAAGAGAGCAAAGGAGACCATCTCTTCATGTGACTTGAGCATAAAAAGCTTCTTAAATATCTCATTTCTTCCTCTTCTTTTGATTTCTCTCTTTTAGGATAAGTTGGCCTATTCATTTTCCTAACAATTAGGTGTAATACATTCGTTTTATTTTTATCAGTTAAATATAAAATATTTGAATTATATATTACAAATCTAACCATAAAATATATGTAAATATATTTGATATAAACAAAAATTAGCATATACATGCATGTTATTTTTTCCGTTAATTGTCTATTTTTTTCATATATATATTCTTTTAGGCTTAATTTTTTTTTTCTTTTTCACTCAATAATGTAAAATGTGAGCCCACATCAAACTGACTTTAATTTGGTTTATGTAATGAGTATTTAGCCTTTTGTGAATTTGAAGCTTCTCATATTCAGTGTTTTTGGTAAAAGTTGGACAAAGCTGTAATGTTCATCATTGTCTTTTATCCGAATAAATAGAGACGCTCCATCTTTTTTTCTCTACATCCACATAAATGTTAAAAGTTTGATTTGATTAATCAACTAATATATATATATTATGATGAGCAATTTACAATGAATAAATCATGAGCACATTAATTTTCAATCTCAGAACACAAGACCATGCATCGATCTTTAACTTAAACATCACTAAAATTGATTAGGTAGCTAGTTTAATGTTGACTAAATAACAAAGTAAATTGCAAAAGAGAATTCAATTAATTGAAATTTAACAACTCTTATTACAATGGATCAATGAAAAGGATTTGTGCCCATTATTCTAATGGTATTAATTAAGACAGTATATGTCATATTTGATTTGAAGTTAAGTTCATATTTGATTTGAAGTTAAGCTAATCTTGTATTTGTATAATTCCTTAATTCTAATTAATTTTTTTATCTAAACCATTGATATTTAAAATCAACTAAATGCGGAGTAATTCAATTTGATCCAAATAAAATTATAAAAGCAGTAAAAGTCTATTAACAATTAATTTAATACGCTATAATTCAAATTTAAAATATCATTTAAATGAAAATAGCTCCCAGTTTGTTGATGAACGGTTGTTGACTCTTCTAATTAATTTGATATTATAAATATTAGCGAGTCAAAAAGGTCATAATACTCTAACTTTCATGTGTGATTCCTTAGATGATAGCTTAATTATAAGCCTATAAAGGTCTTCAAATTTTTTAGCAAATGTCGTGGTTGATGGCAACAAATTATAATAAAAGTACTTGAAATTTAGCGGTCCAATAATCTTAAATCCAATAGTTATATATAATTTTGTGGTATCATATGAAAATGGAAGTAATGATGAAAAATAGGATTAAGAGTCTTTGTCAGAAATAAGGTGTAAAGCCTGGTCTCAATGGGACCATTTCTTCACAAATATTTTCATCATCTCTATTTGCATATTATCTTAAGCATCAACATCTCCATCTATGGTTCCTTAAAGAACATATATCTGAACAATGGAAGCCTCTGCACAACTAATTGATTTAATTTTCATTATGAAATGTGACAAGGTTTTTAATTAACTAATCAAGATCAACGTAATTAATTTGTTGTTATTATTATTTAATTTCCTTCTAATTAATTGTTCTTTGAATAAGTCATTGGAACTTCCTTAATCACCTAAAATGTTGTAAACACTATACGCAAAGCATGTTTCATGAGTAAGTACATGACTAAGACTCATTAGCAAAAGGAGATTAGACCCACCAATGTCTGTGTGTGTCTCTCTCTCTATAGATTTCAAATTTGAAATGAAATATTAATTTTTTTTATATGTAATTAAATTTTGTCACAGAGCATAATAAATAAAATTGTTATCCTGTTTATTCATGGGATTGTGTAACATGAAGTTAATGCACTTCACAGGAATTTAGAACACCTATGTTGAGTCAATGAAATGCTATAGTAAAATTTAATTAAAATGTATAATTTTCACCAATATTAGTTAGATTTTTTTAAAAATAAAATTTTGAATTTGAATTTTATATGTAAAGTGAGAGAGTTTTACATCTTCATATATTCATTTAACTTATATTTTAAAATAATAATTTTTTTTTTTTTAAACAATTGAAGGGTGTAGTTGTTAGTGTAGAAGATATTGAAATAAAATGGAATTGTGGTGGGATATGTGAATAATGCAGGACAGCCATAAGGTCATAAATAAAAGAGGCCATCCATTATATATCCAAAAAAAATAGATAAATGTATTGTAATATATGGTCATATGGGAGTGGTGCAATTAAAAAAATAATAATAATGTATTAGAATGTGGCCTGAAGTGGTACAGTGGCAGCAGCTGGGCCTCTGCATTGATGGCTTTTGAATTCCACTCTTATGGTGCTTGTGCTTGTGAACAATGACTGCGACTTCTCCATGGTTTTTTCTCTTGCTCTCATTCACATGTTTTTGTTTCTCAACGAACAATTTCTTTTTTCATGATTCCTTTTTGCGTTCAATAGGTTAAAAGATTTTTCTTAAAAGGAAAGGATAAAAAAGACAAGGGAAAAATATGAAATTAAATAATAAATTACTTCAGTTTCTTCTTAAAGAATTTCCATTCATTCTAAAAGTAATTAAAAGTTTAAAATTTGATTATATAGATGTAAGTGTACAAAACATCATGGAGTCAATTAAATTGAAAATTCATTTCACATTAAGGTAGCAGATCAAATTAAGTTTCACCGTTTATATTTGAATTAAACTGAATTACTTAGATTTTAATAGTTTTAGATATTAATGGTTAGCCGAAATAAATAATTTTAAATATATTTTTATATCAATATAAGAAATTTAAAATTAAATTTAAGAATATATCCCGAATGAATTAAATTTTAATTAATAAACTTTCTTTTAAGTTCATTTTTATTGCTAAGTACTTGAAATAAAACATTTTTAATCTTTTTCAGAAAAAATCAAAATTAAAAAATCCCATATAAATAGAACAAGCATTTTAATTTAAACCAAAAGAAATGGAAATTATTGAAGAAAATTATATTATTTTTATAGTTCAGAAACCCAACCCCACTCCAGCCAGTGAACATATATGTATATATATATATATATATATATATATATGTAGGGTGGGGTGGTCCTAGAAGCAAAGTTAGGTGATTCGAAGGGACCCAAGTAGAAAGGGCAGTTAGAAAGTGGCAGTTGAAGAAAGTGCGAGTGATGTGAAGAGAAGAGAATAGACAGAAATGGAGCCTCACTCACCAACAGCAAAATCCTTTAGTACAAAACTAACAGTCTTCAATATATTAGGCAGCAGGTTAATGGCGGTGGTGGTGACTGCCTGGTGAAGCTATGGTGGCTGCACCCATGACCACCTTTAAAGCCAAGTTAAGCAACAAAAGATTATATGAAACTGAAAGCAATTACTTCCCATTTTTCCTTGTATAAACTTCACTGCACTATCTCTTGCCACGTACAGTTTTAGACTTCAACAACTTCTCTAACCTTTGTTTTGAGTTCACTTCAATTAAACTTTTAATATTAATTTTACATATATATATATATATATATATATATTGAAAAAATTTTAACTTTTAATGGATTTTATTCGATGTGATTTAAAACTCTTATAACTATCACACTAAAGATATTATTCTAAAACAACTATTTTTCTCTTTATTCATTAGAAATTTAATTGAGTTATCAACTAAATATAAAGAAAGATATATTTTCCATTTGTTATGAGATTATCAATGTTTAAAATTTACTAAATTTTGATTAATTTAGTTTAATATGGATAAGAATATAAGAGTAATAAAGGTCATTTGATAATTAATTTGATATCACTGCATATACTACAATTTAAACCTATAATATCATTTAAGCAAAAATAAGTCTCTATTAATTCTTATTCCAATTGATAATATATTTTCTATTATTTATGTGGAAGGCTGAATGATGATAATAAAAATTTGAACAAAAAATCTCACTTTGGATAATAATATTAATGACACATGACCTTTCATTGCCGTTGATAACTTCAATTTGTGCCTTATTTTTCACTTTTTTTTTTCTAACCATGAGATGTTTTAAAAGAACCCCAATTGTGGGAGATACTTTTAAGTTAGTATCACACTTAAACTAATCTCTACTTGATTTGGGTTAGACTCTGAGTAGCGGCAAAAGTCTACCTACAAAATTTTAAAGTAGTTAAGGCGTCTTTAAGCCCATATCACACCTACACTAATTCTCACTCGACCCAGGACAGTTCTCAAAGGATGGCAATTCCCGCTTGACTAAGAATGAATCTCGAAAGATGGCAAATGTGGCGATCCCTGCTCGACTCAGGATGGATCCCAAAGGGTGACGAAAGCCAACCTTAAGAATTTTAAATTAGTTACGTATTCAGAATTCGAACCTAAAATATCTTATTAAATTGAAAGAATTTATTATCAACTTATTCACACTCTCTTAAATTATTTTTCACTGTTTTTATCTTTTATTTTTCTTCATTAGTTCAACTTCCAACCCCTAAAGTTGGAATGTAACATCACTCCTCGTATAAAATTCGTATGTAATAAATAACCAATTATTTAGTGCATACATCATGGTACCCTTATTGAACATTTTTTTGTGTTGCAAGCTAATTAAAAGTATCGAATTGGTACTGGCATACCTCAGAATGATGCTTCTTTTATGAATCATTGTAACCCTTTCCATTTTGGGGTTTTTTCAGCAACATTTTTTGTTGTATTTGTTGTTTGAATATTGAATACTTCTACATATTTTTCATCTTCAACATTACCAAACGGCTGGTACATGTATACATAATATACCACATATATGCATATATACTTATTCATTTTTTTCGAGATTGATATTCAGAACTAACATTTCATTATTTTTCTTTTAAAATGTTATTTGGTATATGTTTTCTTTTTCCTTAATATACCCTATAAACGCCTAATGCAATTTATTGTGAAATATATATAAAATATTTTGATCACTTTTTTTTTCTCAATTACAATTGGAGAAAAATGACATGTCTCTAATTCAAAACCTGCTTGATAGTCATAAGAGATTTTACCGATTGGCTAAGCAAGTGTCGGCTAAATATTCTAGTTAAAATAAAAAAAATTGTAGCTTATTGTATTAAGAAATTGAAATGCTCTCATAAGTATTTTTATATTGTTTTTATCCCTCCTTTTAATTTATTTGTTTATTTATTTTGATTCAAAAGTCATAAGTTGTTTTATAAAGAAACTACTTTTGTATGTGTACAAACAATGTCTCATGTCCCTTTCAATTTAGTATCCAAGGTTGATAATGAGTTCAATTAAAGGTATTAGAGATAAGAATCCAATTTCTGAATTAATGTTGGAACTTATATGAAGTGTGTGTATGTGTTACATTTATCTTTGTCTTTGCTTTGGTTTTCTGCACCTAAAAAATGACACCTTTTACTTGTAACTACATCAAATTTGTGGGTGTTGAGTAAAAGAAATGGAAAATATGTAATGTAATATATTTAAATATATTACATTACATATTTACCATTTCTTTTACTCAACACCCACAAAATTCCATGCTAAAACACCCAATTAAAAGAAAAAAATTATTTTTTCTTTGCCATTAGTTAAATGAGAAGGAAATAAAAATAGACAAATTTGAACTTTCCACCTCTTAAATTTTATTTGATATAAATATTATTAATTTTTTTTTTTAAAAAATACAGTAGTATTATGATTGAAGCATACGTAATTTGGGTTAACAGGAATATTTTTTGGTTAATAAGTCTTTTTCTTAGCACTAAAATTGTCAAACAAATGTTAATTATTCAAAAGCTAATGGTTGGTCTTTGCCTCAAAGAGCCGTTAGCCGGTCGTCGGTGTAACGGGGCGACAAAAGGGGCCCTAGGGGCCATGCACCCTTAGAGTCCTTAGCTTATCGTAAGGACTTGGTGGGCTCATGCACCCTTAGAGTCCTTAGCTTATCGTAAGGACTTGGTGGGACAAGAAAAGTATATTATGGCCGAGCAAAGACATACAACGAAGGGTATTTTGGTAAATATGAATAAATATTATTATTCATATATTTATCAAAATGAATAATAATATTATATGGCCCCTAGGGCCCCTTTTGTCGCCCCGTTACAGTCGGCAGTATATACCCCTGTTTGCATGAACCAAAAATGACTAAAATACCCAAAATCATGCAATGCCAATTAATAACAATAAACTCACTTTTAGCAAAAAAATCCACTTATCATATAACACTAAAAAAAAAAAGCAACACATTCATATTATTTTAATAGATTATCTTCAATTAGATATGAAAATTATGCATGTATTATATAATAAAGCAATATACAAACAAACTTTTATTATTGTATTTGTAAATAAATATATTAATTAAGTTTAGCTTTTCATTTTATATTTGAAGATAAATTATTCTAAAAAATATATATATTCTCCACCGGTTTCCTTCATACGTATTAAATTAATAGTCAGCAGATGTTTGATGCAATAAATTACTTTTTAGTAAGACAATTTAAAAAATTAGTAATCCACTTTTTATTTTTATTTTTTTCCCATAAACTAACAATCTAATACTATAAAACCACAAATGCATATTTAGTGAACAAAATATATGAGTGCTTGAGTCTTGAGCTATTATGTCAAGGACCACAATTTGATTAGTCTTTACCCTTTTCATGTATCAATTATGAATGAGTACATTCTTCCTGGTCATGACTTCACAAATGAAGACATCATAATAATGCTTTATTATTATTTATTAATAATAAGTATTTATGAAAGATTATGTGTTAAGTAGCTAATTTAAGGCAGAATTAGTGCAATGGTAAAAAAAAAATAGCAATTCTTTTGGACCCTTATTTAACACACAAATACAAATAAACTTCTATTATTTGATAATGACACCCTTAATTTTTATAAAAAGGAATCCAATAATGCAAGATTGATATTGATCTTATAAAATTAAATATAAATTTTAATTGATTAATCTACCTTGTGGCATACAAAAGTTAATAAAATTATTGTGGGCAAGGGATATTTTGGTGAAGTAAATGCCAAATTTTGTACGTTTAAACACTCAATAGAAAAAAATAAAAAATAAAAAATAAGTGCATAACAAGGCAGAGATTTTGGCTTCTATAGAAGCAAAGTAAGATTTGTAAAGTTGAATTAAATTACATAAAATAATTTTTGTCATTTTCTTCATGTAAAAAAGAATCTTTATTGTAATGTATTTTTCACCCATTTGGTTGTCGTATTTTATTATTTGGGCATCTTTATAAGCTTATATTTATACAATTTAAAAAATAAATTACCTCACTTTTGGCTGGATGAAATGTGGGAAGATATTCAAATTGGAAGGTACATATATACAATCCCATCTATATATAAATGTTATTTTTAAGGATTAATTATGTTTATGGTTAAAAATTTTGTTAAAACAATTTACTACAATAATTCATATTAATATATAAAAAAACTCCGTTTATTATTCATAGAATTTATTTATAAGATACAATTTAAAGATTAAATAGTTTGAAACTAATTTTTTTAAAATGCTTTAATCTAATACAATATATATTTTATGACTCACAATAAAAAATAATTTTTTACAATTACATAAAATTAATTTTATAAAACTGATAATAATAAAATTTAAACATTTCAAAACATTATTTTAAATTAATTGACATCAAATTTTTTTAATTGCTCCACTAAATAAATATATATATTTTTGATTCTTATATCGTGGAACTCATCCAACATAAAATAATTTTATTTGTGTTAAAATTTAATTTATATTGCTTATATATTACTCATTCATATATTTTATTTTGTCTAACTATAAAAATAAAATTCTTTCATATTTTCAATAATTAGAAAAATATAAAAATTTCATAAATAATGAAAGCATAGATTTTTTTTTTTTTAACAATGTGCAAACATAGATAATTTACTTTATCTTATATCAAAATCCAGAAAAAAAAAAAAAAAAAAAAAAACAATGAGATCCTTTGTTAAAAAAAAAGTGTGAAAGTAGAAGAAGGGCACGTGTGTCAAAAGAAAACAGAAGAACTATACATATACACTTACTGTTCCCTTGACTTCAAGCATTCCTCCACCACCTCCTAATACTTTATTTTTTCCCATAAATTAAATTAACAAAGCATAAGATTCTCTTTTAATTTTTTTTAATACAGAGATTATACGAATTAAATTAAATATAAATCAATTTTATAATGAAAATAGTTTTCCACTTCTAAATTAAAGATTTGAGAATTCGATTGTAGCACTGTAAAATATTTTTTAAAAAATAGTTATTATTTTACTATTTTTTTTATGGATTCTTTTAATTATTTTTAAAATTTTTAATTTTATATATTCATTTTTTAATTTTTTAAATAAAAATAAAATAAAATGAATTAATTTTAAAAAACTGGTGTCTTCACCTTCTAAAAGACTCTAACTGAGAGCTTTGAAACTAAGAGAAGAAGAAAACACAGCACACAGACACCAGTCTCACCTCCAGATTCTGCTTCAGCTTCTTTTCATCCCAGATCTGCCCTGTTTCTTAAGTCGCATTCCTCTAATGGGTCGACTTGATTTTCTCTCTTTCTGAGCTCACACACTTTTTAACAGACCATATACTCCAGACATTTTGTGTGTCTCTTGATGTCGAGCATTTTCAGATAACAGCGCGAAGGTTTAATTCTTGTTTTTCATGGCTGCATCGGATTGACCGATCACGGAAATGTTGATTTTCCGGCGTGTTTTGCCAGAGTTCCGGTGACATATTATATATTATTTCTCGGAGAAAGTCAACCGGTGAAGCTCCGGCTAAAGAGACGATGTTCAGGTCTGCTAGATGGAGGAACGATAAGAATAAAATCAAAACTGTGTTTAAATTGCAGTTTCATGCAACTCAGGTGAAATTCTATCTCTTTTTAGAAATGTTTCAACTTGAATTTACAAGATTTGAACTCTTTTTTAATGGTGCTATTCAAGATTAGTTCACTTAAGTGCTGTTGGGCTTTCAAAAGAGAGCAAGAAAATTGAAAAATTTTTGAATTCTTGATTGTTGTTTGTGCATTTAAGCATAAGCTCGCAGAAATATATGAATTCTATTAATTTGAGCCTTTAATGTAGATTCTTTGTTTAGTAACCAAGTGGGTGTCTAATTGTATGGTGATCTGTAAAAATAGGTACCACAGCTGAATGCTGATACATTGGTGATATCTGTGGTCCCTGGAGACGTTGGAAAGCCAACAGCAAGATTAGAAAAATGTATGATTCGAGAAGGAAGCTGTCGGTGGGAGTATCCGATTTATGAAACTGTGAAATTCACTCAGGATATAAAGACCGGGAAGTTCAATGACAGAACATATAATTTCATTGTCTCTACTGTAAGAAACAATGCTGTTGAATTGAGTTGTTTATGGTCTTTTGTTGAGTGCTTGTTTGTGTGATTGGATCTTTTCTGGATTGTTTGTAGGGATCTTCGAAGAATGTTGTAGTTGGGGAAGCTTCAATTGATTTTGCTAGTTATGCTGAGGCTACAAAATTTTCCACTGTTTCTCTTCCTTTGAAGAACTCTAAATCTAATGTGGTTTTGCATGTGAGTCCAGTTCTATCTCTCCATGGTACTTGCATTTGTCACAGATATAAGTCTAAGAATCTTCTGGAGTTCTTGCCGGAACTTCTGGTTTCTATTATGAGTAAATGGTGAAGTTGCAAGCTTTAATTGTTTTTCTTGAACTTAACTTTAGCTATTGGTTTTCAACAGGTTTCAATTCAGAGGCTGCAAGGAGATGTAGATCAAAGGTAATGGTGATGTCAATGATATTATTGCTATAATAATAGCTCTTTCCAATTTTCAGAGTTTTCTTGGACTGATTTTAATGTGTTTTTGGCATTTTCTGAGAGGCTTTACAGGGATCTGGAGGAGACTGAAGATAAAAATGTTAAAATCCAGAGTAATTCTCTGGACAGTCTCATAAGAAATGGAGATGCAGAAGAAGACATTCAGAGTAATTCTAATGAAGTACAATTCCAACCTACTTTGTGTTCTTGTAACAAATTTAAAATTTTGACTATTTTGAAGTACAAATTTTCCACTTTGTTTCCATAGTTTTATTCTTTAATCATAAGTATAGAATGGCGATGAGTATATGTTTCTTTTTTTCTTTATTGTTGCAGGCTGGACTGCCTACTGATGCCCCTCACAATGCCGAACTAAATGGTGACTGCAGGACATCTAGTGGATCTGACATTACGATATCTAGTTCTGAGAGCAGCTCTGGGCTCAATACTCCTCGTGAACTTGGATTGGGAAATAATAACCTCATACAGGACCCGATTAGCTTCATATCATCACGGAGCCAAACCTTAGCTTCTCATAAACCAACTGCAAATGCTTCTGCAACAGTCTATGAAGAGCATCAGCAATCTCAATGGGAGTGGTCAGTAGATTCTGATCATGGAATAAGTACTGATGACTCCATAAACAGCTCTCGGAATGCCCTAACAAGTGAAAAGTCACAAGGCATTTCGGATATTGAGATTGAAAAGCTCAAGGCTGAAATTGTTTCTTTGGCTAGACAAGTAGATTTGTCAGAGTTGGAATTACAGACTCTTCGAAAGCAAATAGTAAAAGAGAGCAAAAGGGGACTGGATCTCACAAGAGAAGTTGCAGTCTTGAAAGAGGAAAGAGATGCGCTCAAGGCAGAATGTGAGAAGCTCAAAGCCTTCCAGAAACGCATGGTGGATGCAAAAAGCAAAACCAGGTCACAGTTTGAGGGTGGGGATCCACGAGTTCTTCTTGATGAAATCAGAGAAGAATTGAATTATGAGAAGGACCTGAACGCGAACCTTCGTGTGCAACTTCAGAAGACCCAGGAATCAAATGCTGAACTGATCCTTGCTGTCACAGATTTAGAAGAGATGCTGGAGCAGAAAAATAGGGAAATATCCAATGCTTCCAACAAATCAAAATCTTTAGAAAATGTCATGCTAAGAAGTGAGAGTGATGATGATGAAGAGCAAAAGGCACTGGAAGAGCTTGTTAAGGAGCACAAAGATGCCAAAGAAGCACACCTGATGGAGCAAAAGATCATTGACCTCAGCAATGAGATAGAGATCTACAGGAGAGACAAAGATGAGCTAGAGATGCAGATGGAGCAGCTTGCACTTGACTATGAGATAATGAAACAGGAGAACCATGACTTGTTATATAAATTAGAACAAAGTGAGCTGCAAGAACAACTGAAGCTACAATATGAATGTTCCTCTTCTTTTGCCAACATAGGTGAGCTGGATGCGCAGATTGAGAACTTAGAAAATGAACTCATGAAACAGTCTAAAGAACATTCCAATTCTTTGGTGATCATAAGTGAACTTGAAACCCAGATTGAGAGCTTGGAAAATAAACTCAAGAAGCAAACCAGGGAACATTCTGATTCATTGGTGACCATAAGTAAACTTGAGGCTGATATCAAGAGCTTGGAGGATGAACTGGAGAAGCAATCCGAAGCATTTGAAGCTGACCTAGAAGTTGTAACTCATGAAAGGGTCGAGCAGGAGCAAAGAGCCATCAGAGCTGAGGAAGCCCTAAAAAAGACCAGATGGAAGAATGCCAACACAGCTGAGAAGATACAAGAGGAATTTAAAAGGCTGTCTGTGCAAATGGCTTCCACATTTGACGCAAATGAGAAGGTGGCTCTGAAAGCACTAGCAGAAGCCAATGAACTGCGGATGCAGAAATGTCAACTTGAAGAAAGGCTTCGGAATTCAAATGAAGAGCTCCAGTCAGTTAGGGATTTTTATGAGGCAAAAATGCAAGACTTATGCAACCAATTAAATTTGAAAGTGAATCAGATAGAACAGATGTTGATGGAAATGGACGAAAAGTCAAAGCAGCTGGAACATCAAAAGAAGAATGAGGAAGAACTCACTGAATCTTTCTCTGAGGAAATTCTAAGGCTTAAAGGTGAGATTGAAAAGCTGGCTATGGAAAACAATATTCTTTCTGAACAAGCAGAACAGAAGGAACATTTAAAAGTTGAATTGGAACAGTTGAAGTTGTCAATCAAGCACACTGAAGAGCTGGTGCAAAAAGTTCATACAGAAAGAAATGAACTGGCGAGTGCACTTGCTTTGGCAAAGAAGGAAGCAGAGGAGCTGATGGAAGAGTTGAATAGATTAAAATCACTCAAGGATGAGAAAGAGGAAGCTATGTGTCTCTTACAGACAGAGGTGGAAACACTGAAAGCTCAATGTGATGACTTGAAACATTCTCTTTTAGAAGATGAGTTGGAGAAAGAAAAACTTAGGAAGCAGGTTGTGCAGTTAAAGGGTGATCTTAAGAAAAAGGAAGACACCATCATTGGTGTTGAGAAGAAGCTCAAGGAAAGCAACAAGCGTGCAGCAGTTTCTGATAGCACAAAAACGAATCTCAGAAACAAGTCTGCTTCAATTCCTCATGGCTCCAAAGAGGCTGCAAATCTGAAGGAGAAAATAAAATTGCTTGAGGTAAGTATCTTATTTCCTATATGTGCAGTAAATAAGAAGTTTTTGACTAGAACTTTCAAGGCCGAACATTGGTGTAGGTGAATTAGAATCCTAATAGGAAAAATTTCTATTTACTGTCATTTTACAGTCATGGTTTCAAGTGCATCCGACCTTGATAGATACATGTTTGTGGAGTCGGCTTCTTAACTTTTAGTTGCAGCGAACATGATGATTATGTACTTACTATGCTTGATTTTGTCTCACAGGGACAGATAAAACTGAAGGAAACAGCTTTGGAAACCTCAGCAAACTCATTTTTGGAGAAAGAAAGAGATCTTCTGAGCAAAATTGAAGAGTTGGAAGAAAGATTGGGAGAACTTAATCAAAATAATGCAATTTTCCACGGCAATGCACTTCGAAAGGTTAGAATGGATGTTTATATCATGCATTAGAAAAGAATAATCAAGAAAATATGTGTAACATGTGAATGACTAGCTATAGTTAGGTGGGGGACATTAACCCATCATCAAACCGGCGTGGCAATTTCAATCTTTTGTATTAATCATGGCAAAACTCATTCTATGACCTCTAAACTTATCTTTTTTTAGCTTTAGGTCTCTGAAGTTTCATTTTATATATATAGATTTTTGAACTTCATGAATTTAAAGTTTTAAACCCTTATATTAATTTTTTAACATAAATTACTTTTGATCTTTGAAGTTTTATATTTTTAACATATATATTATTTTTTACCTTTTAACACTTATATCACTTTTAAAATTTTTCACCGGTAAAAAATAAACTTAATTATTTTAATTTCTAATATTTTAAATTGACAACATAAATTTATATGCATTTTTAAATAATTTTAAATTTTAAAAATAAATAAACAAGTTAATATTAAGATAAAAAAAATTATAATAAAACTACTATTTTTTTACAATATTTTAAATTATACTAGTTTTATTTTTAATAAAACTTATATTTTCAAAATAAAATATTATGATAAAAAAAGAACGTCATAATTCAAAGAGATTATGATAAAAAAATATATTTTATAATTCTTTAAAATTTGTATTTTATATTTTTAATACATTTTTTTATTTTTTTGTACAAAATTTTAATTAAATTATTGTGAATAATTTTTTATAATATAAATTTTATAAATAGTGGATACCAATGCATGTCTGTTCATCAGCAAAAACGGTGATGGATTTTCCAAGCTACTCTAACTTTTTATAACCGTTATCTTAATCTTTATTTTATTATTATATTTTTTATGTACATGAAAAAAATTATATTATAAAAATTTATTCATAATAATTTAAAATATTGTAAAAAACAATAGTATTATTAGAATTTTTTTTATCTTAGCATTAACTTGTTTGTTTATTTTTAAAATTTAAAACTATTTAAATATGTATATAATAATTTAAAATGTTATAAATTAAAATAAGTAAATTTATTTTTTATCGGTAAAAAAATTTTAAAAGTGATATAAGTGTTAAAAAGTAAAAAAATGATATAAATGTTAGAAATATAAAACTTCAGGGATCAAAAAGAAATAATTTGCATTAAAAAATTGTCATAAGGGTTTAAAAATTTAAATCCGTGAAATTTTAAAGTCTAAATATATAAAATGAAACTTGAGGGGTCTAAAGCCAAAAAATTGAAAAATTTAGGGCTCTCAAGATGCGTTTTGCCATTAATCATCTATCATCAAATTAGAGTCATTGTAACATCAAATTTCAGCAATATTTCTCAACATTACCTCTAGTTAATGTGCTAAGTGGGATTTTTTTCTTGGTTTTCTCCAACATCTAGATACAAATGGTCTTTGTCTTGAGTTTTTTTTTTTTTTTTCCCCTCTATTTCTAAGAGGTTTTCTGTATTTGCTTGTAAATGGGAGCATATAGCATGCATCATTTCTGAAAAACTGATCTTGGGTTGCAGTTATCTGAGGACACCACGTGCTTTACTTCAAATGGTGACTTATCTGAAGAAACAAGGAACACGGCAGCATTGATGTCTAACAAAAGCGAAAATCCAAAATCATTAGCGAAGAGGTGTGGTTTTGGAGAAAAAATAATTTAATTTAGCTTTGCTCTTATTTCTTATTACTTCATCGAGGATGGCTATTGCAATACATCAAACTTCAATTCCTTCTTAGCAAGTTATTGACTTTTTTTAGTCTCTTCTCTGCTTCCAGCGGCTGTGAGAAAGAAATGGAATCCTGTATCACCAGCAACGGAGATCATGATGGCTGCAAGTTATTGAGTGAATTAGAATCGTTAAAGGAGAGAAACAAATCTATGGAAAATGAACTGAAGGAAATGCAAGAGAGATATTCAGAAATAAGTCTCAAATTTGCAGAAGTAGAAGGTGAAAGACAACAGCTTGTGATGACAGTGCGAAACTTAAAGAATGCCAAAAAAGGCTAGTCAATTTTTTTCCTGATACACTGAATCCTACATACTGTGTATAGTATAGCTTAAGTGGCTGAGCGAGCCCATGCCGGAAATCCTACTTGGTGAAAGTTCCATCAGAGTGAATAATTATTTGTACAGAGTATACAAGGTTACCAGCAATCTGACAGTAGGTAAGGTAAGGTTTCTTCAATTCATGTTATTATTGTAATTCTTTTAAAGCCAATCATATATGTGATGATTTTCCATTACTATATTCATTGTTCTTCGTGAAAACAATGCAAAAGCATCATTCTTTCTGTAAACAGGATTATGGTTGCTTTGCAACTTCCATTGGTGCTATATTAAGTTGACCATGGAAGTTAAGATCAATGTGTGTGTATGAATTAAGTTGAGCTCTACTGGCATTTCCTTCACCATGTATACATCTTAGTGATCAAACATAAACCAGACAATTTATCCTGACTTAACTTGGCAAAAATGTCATAATTTAGGTAATTGTTTGCAATTTTAGTATCCTTTACACTTCGATCAAAATTAATAAAAAAGATGCATATATGGTGATCTCAAGAAAAGCCATCTCAGATGCCATGTATGTATACTTCTATTAATTTTGATCAAATTATGTTAAAATTGTAAATAATTAAGCAAACTACGACATTTTTACTAAGTTCTAAAAATTGGAATAATTTTACAATTAGGTCAGTAACTTCTGTGATTTTCGATACTAAGACGCCTAATATACATTTTTTTTTAGAGCATGTGAGCAATCTAGTTCCAACCTCCACAGGAATTTGATACGTAAAATGGAGAGAGATCATGCAAATCATTGTCACGTTTTGCCAGGATTTGTCAGGATTTCTGAATACGAATCTGATACCCTGAGAGTATATTTTTTAAAAGAGAACTTTTTTTTTTTTAAAAAAAAAAAAAGACAAATAGCGTGTACGGATTATAACAAATTATCAAATGAAGGTCTAAGGGTCCTAAAGTTAATGCTTTACCTTACTCTTGCCTCGTTGCTGTCAGCAGTCCAATTCCCACAAATCCTTTACCCACGGAAATTAATGAATCTTCTTTCCTAGGAACTTTAATCCAAAGGTTGACGGTCAAATTACAGCACCTTTATGCATACATATATATAAGAATGCCATGGACTTTTTTATTTTAATTTTTTTATATGATATTTTTGATGTTGGGTAATAACTATAACAGTTTTTAGTATTTTGAAGTTGGAATTAGGTAATTCACAAAGGTGGTAAAATTCTCTCGACATCCATTTTTTACATATACAATATTTGAATTCAAGAATTTATTTAAAAAAATTCAAACTTTTTATAAATAATTTGATTTAATCATTAGTATTTAAATTATTTAATTTTTCTAATAATACAAGCTTAGCATATGAAAGAATCTTTGCATATTAATCAAGAATGTTTTTTTAATTCCCAAGTTTATGAGTTTAGTTTTTTTGTTTTTTTTTACCTGCATTTAATTAAGAAAATAGCTATAAGATTATTTTTGGAAGGCAATGACATGGAGACAAGACTCACTACATTAAGTATAATTTTTAGTTTCTTGATCATAGTTTAGTTTCTCTAGTTCAAAACCATTTGAATTCCAAGATTGAACTATATTTAAATGTATAAATGTCTGTTTAAAACATTTCCACAGAAGTCATCTCAATAATGTATTTGCAAATTCTTGTGTCTACCCTTTCTGCTTGTCCTGTCCTGAGAATAAAAAAAGTAAGAACCCATAAAAACATGGGATTTTGCTAGATGAATTTGACTTATAAAACATTGAAAATTGGAGAGCACTGAACATATGTATGTATTAGCTTACTTCATTTTATGAATTGAAATAACAACAACAATTAATTAACAAAATAATTAGTTTAAAATAATATTGAAAAGATAAGTGATTGCTTGTAGTTAGCCACTTTATATCATGATGCAATTATAATTTTAGCTGCCAGTTTCAAGCCAATATTATATTAATACAAGCCCTTCTGACTGGTGATTCGGTAGAGACACAGATACTAACAAAAAAATTTAACATAATTAAGAGGTGATCTAATTTAGGTGAAAGAATCTTTGGGTTCATCAATATTGCTAGAGATACATATATGATTATTGTTTTTCTTAATCCGCTATCATAAATTCACTAAATTTTAACTAATCTAATTTAATTTAAACATAACCACATGGACAATAAAATTTTTTTAGTAAAATATTGAATGTTGCTTAAATTAGAACGCTTCTACCAGCTGATTCAAACACTTGTTATATATATATATATATATATATATATATATATATATATATATATATATATACAAAATGTGATACCAGTATCAGAATAATATATGCAAAGATTTCTTGAAACTTTAAAGCCAAAGAACTAGAAGAAGGGTAGTCGTACAAAATACAGAACATACTGTAAAATAGCACTATTTGCCATTGAAGATTTATAACCAAGAAACTGAAACTTGGTGTAATTTTGATATTGAATTTTGTATCTAATTACAGCTCTGTGTACAAAACAAAAAATGGCAAATTCGCAGAAATAGGAAACAAAATCTCTTCAGATCAGCTAAAAATTTAACAAAACTAAAGAGTTAGTCCTCAAAAAAAGAAAAAAATAAATGAAGTTTCTTTAATTCTCTGCACCAAATTATTCACAATCTGTGAATCATCAATCCATAAACGGTCACTAGAGCCATAATAAAGGAGGGATCGACATGAGGCTCCACCACCAAGGTCAATACATCATCTCCCAGTACTATTCCTGATGATGTTTGCTTTCTTGTTGCCTGCACAATTCAAGATTGTTTACCTGTTAAAATCATTTCTTTGCAAAATATGTATATTTTTAATTTGAATCAAGCAACCATATACAAGAACAGATCCAAAGAATTAAAAAAAAAAAATCAAAAGATCACCTTTGCAATTATTCCTCCGTTGCTATCTGTAATATTGAAAGTTGATTTACCAGCTGAAGCTTCTAGCTTGTAGTAACCATCTTGAGAAGCAGCAGATTTAACAGCAATTTTACAGGACAATTTCCCATTAAGGATTCTTGAACTTTTTCTAACTTGAAAGAAAGGCTTTTGTGTTTTTAGCTTCAACCCATCACTTCTGTAACCTTTCCATTGTCTGAGAAGCAATTGTTTCTGCAAAACAGTCATGAAACAAAATCATCATCAGCTCTGATTTTTCATATATGTATACCAAAATCACTTATATATAAGGGTAGTGTCTTAAAAGAAAAAAGCGAACATACCCTTATAGTAAAGAGAACTCTGCCCTTAAGATCCATGAGATAAACCTCAGTGCTACCTTTCTTGTCATAATTATCAACACGATAAGCAATCTCACCATTTTCGTTAAACACAGTGCATCCATTTGCTTGCATGACAAGGGATTTCATCCATATGGTGAAGGTTTCCGTCTTTGAAGTGATCATGCAAGAAGCATTAGTACTGTAAGAGGAAGAGCAGCTGCAAGCAGCAGCAGAAGATTCATGATCATCAAAAGCTTGAAGAAGAAAAGGATGAACTCTGGCCATAATTTTTTGAAGTTTTCTGATGGAGAAAAAGAGAGAGAGATGCAGTCAGTTATGGCCAATAGTCTGTGTTAAAGAGACTTTGATGATGTTTGGAAATTGGACGGTCCATATAGCGTATATGTGTCCACATATATATATATATATATATATATATACACACACACACAATGTATGGTGAAGCCATTAATGTGTTTTTTTTTTCTATTTTTTTAAGAGAAAAAGTTATGATTTGTTAAAAGGAAAAAAAATATTAATAATAAAATAAAAGTGAGTTCATTTTTTTTTTTATTGAGTATGGTTTTGTCTTGGATATAATCACGTTTAGGGCATGCAAATGTTGTTAATTTGAGAATATTATGGATTGGGATATGATTTTTTATGTAGTAGATTAAGTTAAGGTCAGTTTATGCATCAAATGGATATTATATGTTTTTGAGATGATTTGTTAGATGGTTGAAATGATTTAATTTTTTATTATAAGAGCAACATAAGGATGAAAATTCAAATCATATTCTTCAAAATTAACTATTCACATTTTTTTCAAATAATTTTAAAAATAGATTGCATCTGTAAATTTACTTTACAACTTTCTGTATTTTCTATAATTTTTTTTCATAATATAATTAATTAAAACCCAAATGTTTTTTTTCTTAGTTTATTTGTAAAATGATTATAGAAAAGTCAGTTTGAAGTAAAGTTACAAATTAATGAACATATAAGATGGTTGGCCACTATAAATCGTCTAAATTGCTTGAGATAATTTGCTTTACAAATGGGGTATGGCCTATGGGACCGAAAAGGGAAGATGGAACTCGATATTGTGCATTAAACCAAAACAGGCAATTATATGTTTTCTTGTTTAATCATTTTTCCTTACTCTTTTTCTTGTAATGAGGAATTAATCACTGTTTAAATTAGCTAAAAAAAGTAGTAAAACGATGAATTGATGAAGAAGATTAATCAGTCATCTAATTACTTTACTCGGAATATGACAAGATTACTCGTAATTTTCTTTTAAAAAAAAATTTAGCCGCCTCTCTTTTTTTAGTTTTCGTTATTTTTATTTTTATTTTTAAATACAGTCAATCATTTTTTAAATCGATAATGGTATAATAAACAATAGTCCCATATTATTATTTTTTATATTTGATTTAGTTTATTTGGCTTCTTTGTATCCAATAAATACATATTTTTTATCTGTTTATGATTTTTTTGAATTTCTTTGAACTTTCGTCTATATAGTTACTACCTTTAATGGGATTTGATTGTTTACTCTTTGTGGAGTATAATTATTGCTCAATTGTAAAATTTCTATTAATATTTCTATAATCAAATTCAATTAAAAATTAAAAAGTCAATTTATGATTAATTAAAGTCATTAAATAGAGTGGACAGATCAACGAATTGTACATTATTAAAGAATATTAGCAAAAAAATTTTATAATTTGAGTAAAATTTTTATTTTAATACTTCTTAATTGTGTTCTTTATCAAGATACACTTTTAATTTTTTCATATTTATCATAAAAAATAAAAGAAATAAATATGAAAAAGAAATGTTAGCAATTATTATACATTTTGAATTTTTTTTTCTTTTGTGGACCATACATGTACTTCATTTTGACTCATTGGACCAAATTTTACTGTGTCACTTTCGCTTCATTTGCCTTGGAATTTTATTTGGTTAAGTTGTTTTATCGTCTGAAATCGAACTGATCTAAAAATACAAGCAAAGCACATGGCTGACTAGTTGCCGAGTAGACAAGCTGACAGCCTCTCTTGCATTTGCAACACTTTTGGTATGTATTTTGCTATTTGCAACTAAAATCTGTTCCTTCCTTTTCTTATTTATGTTTTTATTTATAGATTTCAACTTTATTTTAACATCAATTATTACGAACCTGAGCAAATTTAATAACTTGGTAACAAAAAACTCACTTTAAAATATTAAAAAATTTCATCAATCCAAAAAATATATATCAAAATATCACACACTTAAGATAGAACCTATCAATGATTAAATTAAAGCTCAGGGTGGTTGGGGGAAGAAGGGTTTTTGTTTAAAATTAGCTAATATTCTTGAAATAAAAAGAACCATCTCTGCTATGGCCAATGTGCTTCAAAATGTTCCAAGATCTTGTTTGACTACAGTGCATATATATATATATATATATATATATATAGAAAATTTTATTCTGATAAAAATTAAAGGGATATAATTCAGTATTTTTTTTTTATAACATTTCAGCAGTGACCACGTTTAAGGCATGTGTAGATGTATATGTGTTCTTGAATAGAATATACATATATGTCAGTAGAATTCTTCATATGCTTAATTATCTTAATTTATATTGTTTTATTTTTTAATTTAAAAGTATCAAAACACAAGAACCATATAAATAAATAAATAAATATATATTGCTCTTTTTAAATTATACATATATGATGTAAAGATAATTAATTAACACAACCAAGTTGACTGAGATTAATATTTGTTTTTCAGAAAATATGTTATATATATATGTGCTCCTCTTACATCCATATTGCTCTCTTACATGCGTATTGCTATGTTTTATATTAAATGTATGACATAGAGATAACTAATAAACACGACGAAGTCTATTCGTAGTTAAGAAAACGAATTCTTGTTAGCAATTAAAGGATATTTAATTGGAATTGACATTTTCAGCTATAAATCACCTCTACAAGAAAAATAACCATCATGGGGTGCCACAAAATGCAATTGAAAATGTACAAAGGTAGAGGTCAATGTCCAGCCAGAATAGCAAACAACTATAGGTGATATATGTGAAGGCTACAATTACAAGCAGAGCCAAGAAACACATCAAGTTTGACATCAAGAGAAAATTAAGAAATTGTTGTGGAATAGTAGTTGGCATGTTTTGGCCTGCTAAATGGTTAGCATGTATTGAATGCTATGTCTCTACCATTCTTCAAAACTTGAAATATTTGGGTAGTTTTCAATGGCCATTGTTGCTGCCCTTTTTAGTGACAACACAAATGTATTGTCATGTGGGTTATGTTCTGGCAATACATGAATTTTGTGTCGTTGATGCATATAATTTATTGTGACATAAGTCCTCATCAAGACCAAACCTAACTTGCCATATACAAACAGTGATATAGAACTAATCATATTCATTTCCTGTCTGTTCTTGCATGTGGCATTATCTCCCCCACACATAACTTGATTTTATTGGTTACATTGGCTCCTTTCTCTCCTGAGTTTTCCATATCAGAGAAAAAAAAAGTGAACCAAAAAAAATGATTATATAATTAAGGAAAGCCTTAGGCTATGGACTCAATATTTAGTACTTTAATATTTTCCGAATTTGATGAATATTTTTTTTTGTTGCCATCTTTACAAGATGATATACAGCATTAAGTGCAACAAGCGACCACTTCCTTCTTAATAATAAGAAATAGAATGTTTAAATTAGTTAACAGATGGTTCTCACTTAAATAATAATTTGGGTTCGAGTTATTCAGAGATATTAAATTAATTATTGAAAATTTTTTATCGCCTTCATTATCCTACCTGAACGATCAAATATAGTGAGTTCTAATGCTGATAGTGTAGACCACAGTAAATTATTTCAACATATATTAAATAACCTCTACTATCAAACGATGCATATAATTTATTTGGAGTAAACATAACATAGAGTAGGTGATGAATTTTTTTCCCTTCATTGTAATTTTCAACTTGCATATATCAGTGTTTGGTGAATCTATTATTGCTTGGTCTCCAAAAATTTAATAGACAATCTACAAAAATTTCTGAAAATATAAAAAGTATATATACAGATTGAGACAAAACGAAGCTGCCAGCATGTGTGCTAGACCTCTGCCCTCAATGAAATCTACATCTTGCCATTAATTAATCCATAAACAATAATAATTGCCATGATAAGGGAATGATCAATATGTGGCTCCACTATTAAAGTTAACACATCATCTCCTAATGCGATTCCTGAAGATAATTGCTTCTGCTTCACCTGCATAATTAAAAGTACGTTAATACAAGAATTGCGGACTTAAAGAGTGTTGTATGATTATATGAATGATCTACATCTTACCTCTGCAACAGCATCTCCTTCGATATCTAAAATCCTCAAAGCTGCTTTGTGACCCAACTTCACAATCCAGTACTTGTCAAAACCTACAGTAACCTGACAGGCGAAATTTCCCATACAAATACTGCAACTTTTTTTGACCTGAAACCATGGCTTCTCCTTGCTTCTGTTCGAAATATTCAATCTATAACCATACCAACGTCCAAAAACTAATAAATTCTGCAAAAGTATTGACAACCCAGTTCATTAAATCTATAATACATCATGATTTAGTATCCAAATGACATATTTCTTGCATCAAAGCATTATATGATATAGTACCTTTCTTCTTATAGTGACAAGAACTCTGCCTCGAAGATCCATGAGATAAACTTCATTGCTGCACTTCTTGTCATAGTTTTCAACACGATAAACGATATCACCATTAGAATCAAAGACAGTGCAGCCGTAACTATGGCAGACTAATGATTTCATCCATACAGTAAACGTTTCTCTTCTGAAAGTCATGAAACAAGAAGAAGAAGAAGAAGAAGAAGAAGAAGAAGAAGAAGAAGGTATTGACTTTTGAGGGAAAACCTTAGCCATTTAACCAATAAAAAATAATGGAGAAGGGCTTTTGGTTTATGATATATGATGAATGTAGGCTTTTATAATTTATTTGTGTTTCCGTACACACAAAACTGGTTTGTGATGACTTCAAAAGATTATAAAAAATATGTAAATGAGACAGTCATGGAAGATTATATTTTATATGTTTATATTTAGACCTTTCGGTACAATTTAATAAGAAACACATTTTGTTTAATTATGAAATGAAATGATTTTAAAGTGATGTTCAAGAGTTGCCAAATCCTTCTCTTCTCTCCTCATTTTTCTTGTAAGTCAGACAGTTGAATTGTGTTTAAGGTGCTGTGCACCATGCTTTTGAACCACATTAAGGTATGGTAGGCCACTTCTACACTTTCTTCTTCAAATATTTTTTTAAGAGAAATTCTTATTTGTTCTTGTAACTGTGAAATTATCTCAGCTGTAAAATTTGCATACACAAAAGAGTTACTTAGGTTAATTTGTGGGGGTTTTTTTCAAAGGTAGGTTAAGAGTTGTGAGGTTTTTCTCACAAATACTCTAATGATTAAATTAGTATTTGTATATGAGAGTTTGTATTCAAATAGTGAATATTAAAAATGTTTAGAGAATCAATAAATATGAGAGGGTACAAGGGTTTATATAGAGATGATTAATTGAAACCTAGTTGAAGTTAACCCTTGTTCTTTTAGGATTAGTTCTCCTTATTAATCTGAATATCTTTTTCTTTATAAATTTGAATTCCTTTTAAACTTTAGAATGTTGAACCTGTATTGTGAGTTTGAGCATACTTATGGATTA
Source organism: Mallotus nudiflorus (assembly GCA_947683625.1). Lineage (NCBI taxonomy): Eukaryota > Viridiplantae > Streptophyta > Magnoliopsida > Malpighiales > Euphorbiaceae > Mallotus > Mallotus nudiflorus. The sequence goes on from CANTUR010000762.1 coordinate 124,020, forward strand.
TCAATCCTTAATATATTATATTTTTATCAAATAAATGTAAAATATTTGGAGAGTTTATATATTATTTATTCAATTATTGATTATAATAATTTGAGTGTAAATAAAATTTGACAAATCACTTATATTTAGACAGGAGAATTACTACAACTTAACCAATGATTGAGTCTCAAAAATATAAATTGCTATGAATATGGATAAATATGTGTACCACTTGGGGAATGGATCTAGAGATTGGTTTCTTGTTTCCTTTTGGGTTGTCTGTTTTTGCTAAATGGAATAAAGCAATGGATAGTTCTATTGTAAAATGATGAGTTGGAGGGTTGGAGCAAATTGATTGGTGGAGAAGTGAGTCAACTAGAGAGCAGCATACCAGTTTTGATTTTTAGCATGTGTGTAACTTATGTTTGTCTTTTAAGAAAATAAGAGCATCTATGATCAGCAGCTAACCTCTTTATGTATAACTCTCCTTCTTTCTCCATTTCTTTAATTAATTATCTACTTTAATATCTTGTATACATACGTTAATCAAATACAAGCAATTAAAACCACCTCTCAAATTAACACATGTGATAAGCAACAAAGAGTTTGAATTTCTTTGTAAGGTACCGACAAAATTTTATTCTTTTTATAAAATTCATCTAATAATTCAAATTCTAAAATAATTGAATTTTAGGTGCCTATAAAATATTAACTATTATGAATGTGAATGAACAATATATTGCTTGTGAATGAACAATATATTGCTTGTGAGAGAATAGTTCTCAAATAGTGAAAAGAAAATCTCTATATAAAGGGATTGAAATTCATTAATGAGAATGTTAAGATTAAGAAGAAGAAAAGATAGATTACTCTCCAAATTCTTTCAATATTATAGTTCTCTAAATTCTCTCCAAACTCTTTCTAAATTCTCTCAAAATCATTCTACTATAAAATATTTTTCTTCTAGTTAAATACTACTAAATTTAAGTTTAGTTTTATAACAAAATAAGTAATTCAATCTTTATTTCACAACACGTTATCAGCATGAGGAGCTCTCGATCAAAACAATAAGGTACATATTTCTTAATATTTAATATTTATGAATATATTAGTTGATTATATATTATCATGGATGGTTATGCCTCCTACTAATTTATATATTTATATTTATTTCTTCAATCTAACTTTATATTAATTGTTATTTTTATTTTGTTTTACTAACTACACCATTGATGCAAATATTGCTAGAAATGGTTCTAACCTTATGGATGGCTATGCCTCCTACCAATTTATATTTATGTACATTTATTTTTTTATTATTTATGTTAATGGAAGACTATACCCCATTTTATATTAATGGACGGTTTTGCCCCATATTTATACATATCGTTATGTTAACTCACTTGCTATAAATAATCATATCAACATTATTTATTGATTTTACTTTATATAATTTATTTCTCAATATATTATATTAAAAAAAAAATTCTAACGGCTATATTTTTATTACCAACGGTAATATAACGGTAATAAACGGCTATATTTTTTATTATAAATAGATGAGCTATAAATTTTATTCATTCATACAAATTCATACATTTTCTCTTTCTCTCTTTACTCTAAATTGTAAACATGATTTGGTATATTTATATTTGTGTTTTGATCATGACTATTATAATAGTTTTAGGAATAATTAATATGGAAGATGATTTTCTATTTGATATAATTTTAAGTATTATTGTATCATTTTTTGTACCACTATTATTTCTTACAATATTCATTCATGATATTATTAATTAGTAAATTCTGATCATGTTTGATTTTTTTTAGTAGTCATCAAATTTATGAATTCTAATTGAGTTATATTTTTTTTATTAGTTATCATAATGACAAATCTAGCAAAGCTTGAGTTCGTTGCTCTTGACATCACGGGAAAAAATTATATGTCTTGGATTCTAGATGTAGAAATGCATCTTCAATCAATTGGGTTAATTGATACCATAAAAGAAAATAATAACACATCATTGCAAGATAAGGTCAAGTCTATAATTTTTCTCCGTCGTCATCTTGATGAAGGATTAAAATGTGAATATTTGACTGTCAAAGATCCAAGTGTTCTTTGGAAGGATCTAAAAGACAGATATGATCATCAAAGAGATGTAATACTACCAGTAGTCACTGATGAATGGAGAGCTTTACGCTTTCAAAATTTCAAAAAAGTGAGTGACTATAATTCTGCAATGTTCAGAATAGTATCACAATTAAAATTCTGTGGACAGACAGTCACAGATGAGGATATGCTGGAGAAAACTTACTCCACATTTCATGCATCAAATGTTACACTGCAACAACAATACAGGATGCAGAGATTTAAAAAATATTCTGAACTAATTTCATACCTACTGGTAGCTGAGAAAAATAATGAACTCTTGATGAAAAATCATCAGTCCCGTCCCACTGGCTCAATAGCATTTCCAGAAGCAAATGCTACAAATTATTCTAGATATAAAAATTACAATAGCCGTGGACGTGGGAGAGGTAGAGGTCGTGGACGTGGAAGAGGTCAATTTTTTGGCCATAGTCGTGGAAATAAATATAATAATACTCCATAACAAACTCAGACTCAACCTTAAAAGAAGTTAAAATCAATTATCAGTGGTGTTCAAGAAAGGCCTCAACATAAGTCTGAAACTGTGTGTTTCAGATGTGGTAGTAAAGGACACTGGTCACGAATTTGTCGAACACCACCACATCTTTGCCAACTTTATAAGGCATCATTGAAAGGCAAAGAAAAGGAAATAAACTTCAATGAGCATCATACTCATGTTAATGATAGAACTCATCTAGATGTTTCTGATTTTACTGATGATTTTACTGACAATGGAAATTGAGACATCTCTAATTTTAAGTATATTGTTATTACTTATTTGATTCTAAAGAATATGTTATTGTTATGTATGTTATTTTTAAATTAAATAAAATGTCCTACTTTACAATTATTTTATGTTTTTACCTTAATTGATTAATTTTGTGTTTATCTATTTTGAAGTTTAATATCGATTGTACTCAACATAAAGACAATATTAGAGATCTCTGCATACCAGATAGTGGTACTACACATCCTATCTTGAAAAATAGAGATTATTTCTCTGAAATAAAGCCCACAAAGGCAGTTGTAAAAACAATATCAGGTCCTGTAGATCTGATTAAAGGAATTGGCAAAGCTAAATTTATGTTACCAAATGGAACAAAGTTTATAATTGATGAAGCTTTGTTTTCACTAAAATCAACAAGAAATTTATTGAGTTTTGATGACATATATCGAAATGGGTGTGATACCCAATCTATTACTATAAATGGTAAAAAATATTTAAATATAGTTTCCTATGAATCAGGAAAAATGCAAGTATTGGAAAGACTGCCAAAACTCCCTACTGGATTGCATTACATGCATATACATGTAATTGAATCAAATATGGCAGTAAAAGAAAAATCTTACGATCCTTTAATAATAAATTTATGGCATGACAGATTAGGTCATCCTGGATCAGTAATGATGCGAAGGATAATTGAGAATTCACATGGGCATCCCTTGAAGGGGCAAAGAATTCCTCAATCAAATGAAATGCCATGTACAACTTGTTCTCTTGGAAAATTAATCTTGAGACCTTCACCATCTAAAATTCAAAATGAATCACCTATGTTTCTTGAAAGAATTCAAGATGATATATGTAGGCCAATTCACCCACCATGTGGACCATTCAGATATTTTATGGTATTAATTAATGCATCTAGTAGATGGTCACATGTTTATCTATTGTCAACTCGTAATGTTGCATTTGCAAGGTTGCTTGCTGAAATTATTAAATTACGAGCACAATTCCCTGATTATACAATCAAGAGGGTAAGACTTGATAATGCTGGTGAATTTACATCTCAAGCATTCAATGATTATTGTATGTCTACTGGGATCATTGTTGAGCATCCTGTTGCCCATGTACATACTCAAAATGGTTTAGCTGAATCATTGATTAAACGACTTCAGCTTATTGCTAGACCATTAATAATGAGAACAAAGCTTTCCATTTCAGTTTGGGGTCATGCAATCCTACATGCTGCTTCATTAATTCGCATCAGACCTAGTGCATATCATAAATACTCCCCACTACAATTGGCATTTGGTCAAGAGCCAAATATTTCCCATCTCAAAATTTTTGGTTGTGCAGTATATGTACCCATTGCGCCACCTCAGCGCACAAAAATGGGTCCTCAACGAAGATTGGGAATTTATGTTGGGTTTGAAACACCCTCGATTATTAGATATCTTGAACCTCTAACTGGTGATGTTTTTACAACACGTTTTGCTGATTGCCAATTTAATGAGGTTATTTTCCCAACATTAGGAAAAGGGGAGAAAGAAGGGAAAAAGGATATTTCATGGAATGAACCATCATTATTGCATCTGGATCCTCACACAAAACAATGTGAATTAGAAGTGCAAAAGATTATGCACTTACAAGCAATTGCAAATCAATTTCCAGATGCATTTACTGATACAAAAAGAGTGACTAAATCATATATACCAGCAGCCAATGCTCATGCTCATATTGAAATTCCAGAAATAAAACTTGAGAATAAAGACACTCATGAGTCTAAAACACGCCAGAAGCGTGGAAGACCAATTGGTTCTAAGGATAAAAATCCTCGAAAGAGAAAGGGAGTAGATAATCATATTGATAGCGAGGAAAATATCCCTGAAGAAATAGAAAATAAAGAAAGTCATGAAACATTATCATATACTGTTGCATGTGAAATCATAAATGACAAAGATGATCCTGAACCAAAATGAGTCATGAAATGTCAAAATAGGCATGATTGGATAAAATGGAAAGATGTTATGCAGGCTGAATTGGACTCACTAAACAAACGAAATGTTTTTGGGCCAATTATTCCTATGCCTAAAACTGTGAAACCTGTAGAATACAAGTGGGTCTTTGTACGAAAGAGAAATGAGAAAAATGAAATAATAAGGTACAAAGCTAGACTTGTAGCTCAAGGTTTTTCACAAAGGCCAGGAATTAATTATGATGAAACATATTCTCCTATTATGGATGCAATTACGTTCAGGTATCTGATTAGCCTAATAGTTTCTAAGAAATTAGAAATGCGTCTTATGGATGTTGTGACTGCTTATTTGTATGGATCACTTGATAGTGACATTTATATGAAAATCCCTGAAGGATTTAAAATGCCTGAAGCATTAAGAACAAAACCCAAAGAAATATATTCGATCAAGCTCTAGAGATCTTTATATGGGTTAAAACATCCTGGGCGCATGTGGTATAATCGTTTAAGCGATTATTTGATTAATAAAGGATATGTGAGTAATATTATTTGCCCATACATTTTTATTAAGAAAAAAATTTTCGGATTTGTGATTATAGCTGTATATGTTGATGATTTGAATATCATTGGAACAGAAAATGAGATCCATGAAGCAACAGTATACTTAAAGGAAGAATTTGAAATGAAAGATCTTGGAAAAACCAAGTATTGCCTTGGTTTACAAATTGAGCAAATGCACAATGGGATATTCGTGCATCAACCAAATTACACAGAAAAGATCTTGAAATGCTTTAATATGGATAAAGCAAATCCTTTAAGTACTCCAATGGTCGTTAGATCACTCAATATTGAAACTGATCCATTTCGACCCTGTGAAAAAAATGAAGAAATTCTTCGTCCTGAATTTCCATATCTCAGTGCCATTGGAGCTCTAATGTATCTTGCTAATTGTACTAGACCTGACATTTCTTTTGCAGTTAATTTATTAGCGAGGTTCAGTTCAGCTCCAACAAAAAGGCATTGGAAAGAGGTCAAACATATACTTCGATACCTTCGAGGAAATGTTGATTTGGGTTTATTTTATTCTAACAATTCAAAACAAGAATTGATTGGTTATGCAGATGCAGGGCATTTATCTGATCCTCATAAAGCGAAATCTCAAACAGGCTATGTGTTCACAAATAATGGAACTGCAATTTCTTGGCGTTCCCAGAAACAAACGCTTGTCACTACTTCCTCAAATCATTCTGAAATTATTGCACTACATGAAGCAAGTAGAGAGTGTGTGTGGCTTAGATCAATGACACATCATATTGAAGAATCTTGTGGTTTTCCAGTCAACAAAAGTCCAACAATTTTATATGAAGATAATGCAGCATGCATTGCACAGTTAAGGGAAGGATATATCAAAAGTGATAGAACCAAACATATACCTCCAAGATTCTTTTCATTCACTCAAGAGCTAATAAAAGACAATCATATAGATATCAAGTATATTCAGTCTAGCCATAATTCAGCTAATCTTTTCACAAAGGCACTTCCAACTACAATATTTAGAAAGCACGTTCACGATATTGGAATGTGACATCTGCATACTATGTGAAGGAAGATTATACATATCAACTTGAGGGGGAGAAAATCATGCACTGTACTCTTTTTCCTTAAGCTAAAGTTTTTCCCACTGGGTTTTATTTAGCAAGGTTTTAACGAGGCAGTTGCAAAATATTGTTATTCAAGGGGGAGTATTATGAATGTGAATGAACAATATATTGCTTGTGAATGAACAATATATTGCTTGTGAGAGAATAGTTCTCAAATAGTGAAAAGAAAATCTCTATATAAAGGGATTGAAATTCATTAATGAGAATGTTAAGATTAAAAAGAAGAAAAGATAGATTACTCTCCAAATTCTTTCAATATTATAGTTCTCTAAATTCTCTCCAAACTCTTTCTAAATTCTCTCAAAATCATTCTACTATAAAATATTTTTCTTCTAGTTAAATACTACTAAATTTAAGTTTAGTTTTATAACAAAATAAGTAATTCAATCTTTATTTCACAATATTAACAATATTAAATCAAAACAAAAAATTTAAAAATCCTTAATTTATATACAAACCATGTGTTTATATTTATATATTATATTTTTTGGTTTAAATTATTAGTATCTAAAATTTAATCCATTCTGAATAATCCCATTCACCTTCAACACATCAAAAATAATTTAAAAATTTATATTTGAATTTGAGGAGGCTGTTGGTGCCATGCACAAAATGAACATGGACAATTTTGCTCATGTATGTGCTTACTTTACTCTGCACATATATATGTCAACATCCAATTGTACATTACCTTTGCGTTCAATATAGAATTATTAACTATTACATTTATGACAAAGGCAAAAATTCTTTATCCACTCTTATCATTATGGCGGCTAATCAATAACATATTCAAACTCAAACTAAATCAGGAAGTTTGGTAAATTATATTCAGATTGCTTTCAGATGAATCGGATCCTAATCTCTTAATAGATTACTTTGTATTGATGAAGATTAAGCTGATATGGATCAGGAAATTTAAGCATTTTTTTAACTAGTGCATAGTGGATGCTGATGGAAATTTTACAAGTTTATGCACCTTTACAAAATGGGATATGCTGAGCCCACCTCTCTGCATGTGATGTGTAAATCCTACGTAAAACTTGGTGTTTTAGGTGCATCTCCACCTATTACATGCATGCAATATAATTTCATGTTTGGTTTTTCCTTTAAAAAAGTTTAAGAAAAAAAAAAACAAAAACAAAAATCTAAATGTGTTTTGTTTATATATATATTTTGGGAAATCCCCTGACAACTTTTTCATCAGCCGCAGGATACAATTTGGCTTTGTTAAACAGCCTCTCTTTTTCTTAACAGCAAAGCAGCCATTTTTCAAAAGGTACTTAGAAGTTAAAATTGTCATTAACAAAACTTAAATCCTCAACTTTTTTAATTATTTTAAAATTAATTTAGTCTCTATTAATTTTAAATTAAGATTTATGGAAATAATCTGAATTTTATAATTTTTTTTATTTCAACTACCAATATCTTCTTATTAGTTTGGTTCGACATAATGAGGACAATAAAAGCGGCAAAATCTCTCAATAATTAATTTATATGAAAATAGCTCCTGTCAACTGATTTCGATGATTGTTTATGGGTAAATTTTATAAATTTTAAATTTAATTGAGCATGACTTCATGGAAAGGGATGGCATAATCTTGTACTTATTACTTTTTGTTAGTTTGATATCTCAACTTATAATTTTGTTATTTTAATACCTGAATTCGTTTAAAATATAATTTTGAAACCCTTGTCAGCACATATGACATGAAATAATAAATCAACATGTGTCACATTATAAAGGTTTGATTGACAAAAAATTAGAAGTAAAAGTGTCAAACTGACAAAAAATGACAAGTACAAAAGGTGTTAGATGTATTATGTTATTAGATTAGTGCATATTAGTACATTTTAGACAAATTAAGTGTTAAAATGATAAAACTGTAAATTGAGGTATCAAACTGATAAATTATACCAAGTGTAAGGGGTCACAAATGTATTATACCAATAAAAAGAAAGGACTTGATATTTATGTACATGAACTTTGGATTTTTCTAATAAAAAATAAAATTCAACAGAGTTAACTATTTTGGTCTTCATGTTGTGTAGACTAATCCCACTGATTCCACAATTCAAAGAGTCTTTCCACATGAAAAAATGGTTCTCAATCGGTATTTTTCATTCCATTTTCTTTATTGCCAGGTTATTCTCATTAATATTCTTTAACTTTTTCCCCCTTTTGATAATTCAATTAAAAACAAACTGAAAGAAAGTCTGAAGAAGCAGCCTAATTAACCATACCTGACCATACCCAAATGTTGAAAGTATATAATCCACAATACGTATTAAAGTGCATAGAATCAAAGATTTAACAATAAAACATGGCCTTCGGTTCGTCTTTTTCTTTTCTTTTTTTTTTTTTTTTGACCAAATTCGGTTCGTCTTTTTTAGCGCACAACAAAATGGACAGCAGGGTTTATTTAGGTCCCACAGAGCAACTTCTTTTGGCAAGCTAGCATTTGAAGAAGTAGATCTTCACATGGGCCAAATTCTACTATATAGTTATGTCTACGTTCCACACAAATTCCAAACAGAACAAGCTGGCTTTGTATCCCAATTGCAAGCCCCAAAAGCCAATCGAAACTTGTTGGAGGAGACCAAGATGGAACAAATAATAATGGTAGGATCAATTGATGGTGCTTTTCTGGATTAAACTGCATTTTAAATTTGAATTACTGTATATATTGAAATATTAAATTAGTTGTTGAGAGCTAGCAAAAGAACTTAAATGGTAATTCTCTTTTAAAATATATAAGGTATAAAATTTAATTTTTACTGTTTTAATTTAAAGGAAGAGTTGCCCTTTTTGAAAGAAATTTTTTAGGCTGTGAATGCAGAGTTTCCCTAGGTGAGTACTTTGTTTTTATTGGTTGTCAGCGACAAGAGCACGCTGTGAAGTTAGGTGGAAGTCTCTTTCATGTGAAACTTGGACTAATTAGAACAAAGTTTGCCTTAATGTTCGGTTGTTACCAGGCGAAGTGAGGCACACTCCTTTGCCTTGGCTAAGTGACGACAGAAATTTGGCACTTGATTTGGTTGCTTTCACATTTTCACTGAGTTTCAATGTCCACTCCAATACGAAACTTTAACTGCTCTTCTTCCATATGCATGTTTCTCTCTGAAGAAACTAAAATTTGTAGTGATTGAGTATGTTATACAAGACAAAACGCACTATGATAGTAGCACAGTGACATCTTTCTTTAAAAAAAAAAATATGATAAATCATGTCCCCTCTTTCAAAAACAAATACTCCATTTTTCAATGAGGGAAAAAAAAAAAGCACTGTGATGAGTGTCTTGTTCCGGAGCTATTGTTGCTTGAGTTTTTAGGCCATTGCCTCATCTTGTAAAAGAAATATCATGAAGCTACTGAACAGCAGAAAAACAAATCAGGCATTTTGGCAACGAAAATTTTCAACGAGGTAAAAAACTCGTTGCCAAATGCATAGCCTCAAACCATTCCTAAATATGTTATCCGACAAAGTTAATGTTTTGTTGCTGGAAGCCAATTAATTATTGCGACAAATTTTTTTCACTTCTGAACTTTTATTTTTAGCCACCAAAAATTTCGTCACCACTAGTGAATCCAGTGACATCATTCCTACTTCTCGCTAAAAGTTTAATATTTTGCAACAATACGAAATTGCGTCACAAAATGAATATTTTCTCCCCATTGTTACAACATATTATAATGATAAATAGATTCATTAGAGAATAGGCTTTAACAATTTTTTTCTTTTTGCTATAAATAATATTCTTTTAGATAAACCCATTATGAAGCTCTTGAATTTTAATACTTTATTCTATTGAGTTCTTTAATTTTTATTGTGTTTTATTAGGCCCATAATCTTTTATTTTCGTATAAATTAAGAATAAATTAGACTGAAGTAATGAAATTGTGCAACAATTCAAGTTTATTGTTGCTAAATATGTTGTTATAAAAAGTTTAAAGATATGTTTTGTGAATAATGAAAGAGAAAAATTGAGAGTAAAGTGTAAGAAAAATGTTTATGAAGATTATTTATTTAAATTGATAATTCTAATGACACATTTACTATTAAAACTTACTACTAACATTAAAATTGTGGTAGAGTAAATAGAATTTATTTCACAATTTCATTACTTTAGTTTAATTTGTCCTTAATTTATATAAAAATAAAAAATAAAAAACTTAATAAAACACAACAAAAATAAAAATTGAGGGCTCAATAGAATAAAATATTAAAAACTAAGCAACTTCATAAATGAGTTTATCCTGTTCTTTTTAATTAATACCCAAACAGAATATTCAATCAAAATCAAACAAAAAGCATGAAAAGTTAAAACTTCATTTATTAGGGTTGAGGACACTATGTGCTCAATCATCATCATGGTTTGTGTGGGTTGAATTATTCCTCCCATTACATAAAGATGTCTAGTTTCCACTTACGTTTAAGTTTAATAAATAGGTATCGCATGTGTAACTTTTTTTTTTTAATATTTAAAATAAAATTTATTAAATTTTAACTAATTCAATAAACTATAATGATAGTTAAAATTTTTTTAAAAATTAATTTAACACAATTATATATATTAAAATTTAAATAAAAACGTAATTTAAATAAAAATAACTCTTAACTAGCTAATTCAAAACAATTGTTTGTATGTGTAATTTATTTGAGTGAATCAACTATATATATATATATATATATATATATATATATATATATATTGGCGTCAGGTTTTTTTTTTTTTTTTTTTTGTGAAATGAAAGGCATCAGGTTCTTGAACGTTCGTTAGTTATAATTGCATTATAATTAACAGATGTTATATCAATAGATGGATGTAATCACAAAACAGTCTCCATTAATCTGTCTCTAGTATTTTGAATAAAAAATAAAAAGGAATAAAAATGTAAATTTAGAAAAAAAATTGTCTATTAAAACATTTTCTAATGAAATAATAATTAAGTGGCAACACATTTTTAAGAGAATTATGATTTAATTTCTAGAATTATTTATTTAAAAAAAGAAAATTATCTTTATTATACAACTCAACAAAGTATAAGTCATACAAAGTCGAAATAATACACCATCGCTATTAAAATATATATATATATATATATATATATATATATATATATATATATATATCTCGAAACCTTTCATGCATTTCTTGGCCCGCTAAAAGAATTTCATGCATCAATCCGCAAATAGGATCATTAAATTAAATTAGTTGTTCTTTATTGTAATGTTTAGTTAACTGTTTTAATTTATTAGCAATGTGAGGAGGAGCGCAACAAATATATATATATAATATTTTTTTAGCTTAAAAGTATTAGGAGTGGAGTAATGATGTACGGTTTGAATTTTAATTTTTATTTCATTTATTTTAAAAAAACCATTTTTTATAAAAAAAATAATATAAATAAAATATTTAAATCATATAACTTCTCAATTAATTAAAAAAATATTTTTTATTTTACAGTTGATTAATAGTTAAAAGGTCTAATCGTTCATAAAAAAAAAATATCCAAAGAAATTTCACGCACAAACTCTCCTGTGTGGCCTTATTTGATGCCAAAGAGACCGCAACTTGAAGCAATTATTGGAGCATTAACCTATCAAACATTAAATATATGAGTGATCACAGGGCCAAGAAAAGCTGTAACCATTCGTCTTCTAGATTGACGTTTGGCATCTTCTGCTGGAGTCATGGACATGGCAATGTGGGGGTCAACCTGTAACTCAAGCGCCCTACATAAGCTGCCTAGAGTTTTAAGCTAAGATTTTAACTTCTATAGCGAGATGCTGTATTTTCTGTAACCTCCTTTGCATTATTAACCTCGTAGACTGGTCAGTGCTTGCATTAACCTCGACATGAACAAGCTCCATCTATGCAGAAACCAAGCAAGAAAAATCTTTGAGATGCAAATTTTGAGACCATCAGTAACTAAAGGCCCTTTGACTATAAAACCTCTGCTCTTTTTTCTCATCCTCTTCATTGCTGCATTCATATCTTGCTTATGGGTTGTTTCTGTAAGTTCCATAACTACAATTAAATTTCATAATTTGATTAACTTCTTGATGCTGATTTGATCCATTTTCTTGCAGTCTAAGTTTTTAGCAGATAGATCAATAAATGAGACCATGATCATCTCACCAAAGCACCACTTCCTCCAAAGAAAAACAATTGAATTCCCATTAAACTGCAGCAACATCAAAAACCAAACTCAGTCCTGTCCAACGAACTATCCGAGAACTGCTGCATCCCAAACGGAAGATCAAACTCGAAACCCATCAGGAAGAACAGTATGTCCGAACTATTTCCGATGGATCCATGAAGATCTACGGCCATGGCTTGCCACAGGAATAACCAGGGACATGGTGGAGAAAGCTAAAAGCACAGCACATTTCCGTCTGATAATAGTTGGAGGCAAAGCATATATCAAGAAATACAGAAAATCTATACAAAGTAGAGATAAATTCACTATATGGGGCATTTTACAGCTTCTCAGGAGGTATACAGGAAGGATACCGGACTTGGAGCTAATGTTTGATACCAATGATCGGCCCGTTATCCGATCAAGCCATTACCGTGGACAGAACTCCACAGGGCCACCACCGTTGTTTCGGTATTGTGGTGACAGGTGGACACTGGACATGGTGTTTCCTGACTGGTCTTTCTGGGGATGGTAACATCTACTCCTTTCTCTTTGTCATTATTTATTTTTACGTTTCTTATAGCACTTAAGTTGACTTCGACATCAAGACTCGAGGTCGTTGCTTAGCATGCAGTCAAGTGTCTGTTTGACAATATAGGAAATTAGGAATTAAAATTATGACGATCACCCAAAAACATAAATGAATTGTTGTTGTAGGGCTGAAATTAATATAAAGCCATGGGATGATTTGTTGAAAGACATAAGAGAAGGCAATAACATGAGCAAATGGATTGATAGAGAACCTTATGCTTATTGGAAGGGAAACCCTTTTGTAGCTGAAACCAGAAAGAACCTCCTTACCTGCAATGTCTCTGATCAACAAGACTGGAATGCTCGCCTGTTCATTCAGGTAAATTCCTGATATATTGAATAATTGTTTCAGGAAATATGTTCTAACCAATAAAAGCTCAATTTTGCAGGACTGGATTCAGGAATCTCAGCAAGGATTCCAGAAATCTGACTTAGCAAGACAATGTACACACAGGTTATACCTCCCGACAGGCTATAGGATTACTGATCAAATTGTTAATTTGTAGAATTTTAAATTGTTTCTCATGCGTAGGTACAAAATCTACATTGAAGGGTATGCATGGTCTGTTAGTGAGAAGTATATTCTAGCCTGTAATTCTATGTCATTGCTTGTAAAACCATATTACCATGACTTCTTTACAAGAAGTCTGCAACCTCTGCAGCACTATTGGCCTATTCGAGATACCGATAAATGCAAATCAATCAAATTTGCAGTTGAATGGGGCAATAAACACAACCAGAAGGTAATGAAATTCTCTCTAATTAAGCTAACAAAGTTCCCATCTTTTTTTCCTGAAAACCAACAAAATGTAATCCTGAAATGTTGGAATTGGCAGGCACAGGAAATTGGAAAAGCAGCAAGTGATTTTATTCAAGAAGAGTTAAAGATGGATTATGTGTATGACTATATGTTTCATCTCTTACATGAGTATGCTAAACTACTGAAATTCACTCCACAAGTACCTGAAGGAGCTATGGAGTTGTGTTCAGAAATTATGGCCTGTCCTGCAGATGGGTTACAGAGGAAATTCATGACAGAATCATTGGTGAAGAGTCCTTCTACTACAAGACCATGTGTCTTGCCTCCTGCTTATGAACCCCAAGCCTTACAAACCTTCTATAGGAAAAAATTAAATGTTCTGAGGCAAGTGCAGAAATGGGAAGATGGATACTGGGCAGAAGTTAACAAACTGAATCACCAGAATTCATAGTCAAAATTATGATACACACTGCTAAGTCATAGTCTATATATGGCAATAATATATGCATATGTTTCTTTTTCTGTTAGTACAATAAAGGTATACAAATCTTAACATTTTGTAGTTTTTTAGTAGACTCTAATCCATCCAATTCAATCCAAATAGGAACACATAAATGACAAAAATCTCTCAATAACTAATTTAACACAACGGTATATTTTACAACTCGAACTCTAAATATTACTTAAATGAGAACAGCTTTTACCAAGTGATTTCAAAAGCTATACTACCTTTTTTTTTTGAGATATTGGTATCTGACTATTTGACTACTGAGGATATTTTTTTGGAATATTGGTATTTCAGCAACTAATTTAATACACTACATTTAATATAATTTGAAATTTTGACATCACTTAAGTAAGAATAGTTCTTTGTGACTTTCCATCTTTGGTTTTAAATTCCACATCACTAACTTAGAATATATGTGTAGTTTATATATCATTCCGCGTTTAATAAAATTGTCATAGTTTTATTAGGTGATGCATAGTGTCATTGTGCTCTATATTTGTGTGTTTTAAGTTATTAAATTTTTTTAAAAAAAAAGTAGAACAGTTCTTACCAACTGATTTCAACTGGTAGAAGGGTTACAGTAATTTTTTTTAATTTTTTTGGTGAGATACCGGTATCGGACTATTTGACATTTTCATAGCATATTTTTTGGGAACATAGTATATTTGATGTATCCATAATGTTTTAACTGTTTTTAGATATGCAATAGAGTTCTAACTTCTAACATTTATAAATACCAGAAGCTATGGCTGGCCCAACCTGAAGATATATATGAAAGAAGGATGTAGCTTGGCCCAGCTAATTTAACCACAGGCCTCAGTTCACAAGCATTAAAATTCAAGCATATCTGCATTCACTGATTGCTGTTGATGACCTTATATACAACAACACATTCATTTCTTTCTTTCTTTCTTGTTTTTTGGGTTTTACTTCTTCTCTAGTCAAGATTCAAAGAGGAGCAGAGAATTTGAGTAATTAAGTCAGTGCACCTAAAAGAGTAACTCTTCTTTTGTGGATCATAAATGGTTGTCACCAAAGCAATAAATATGGTAACCAACCGACCCATAATGTAGTACTACTTGGGGACCGTTATTATTGTACATAGTGACGAATTGCCTGAGTTAATTGTCTCAGAAGCTCTGGGCTAGATCACCGCTGAAGTACTTCAAGACTTTTCCAAGACAGTATAGTGTAAGAAGTCAGTGATTGGTATCCTAACGTTTTTGAAACCTGGATGATTGGATGAAAATGACCATATATCTACCCTACTATCACAGTATCATTGCCTTAAGTATCACGAGTTTATACTCGAATAATCAAGTGTTTGTCTCATAATATATAAAAATTTAACATTTCAACATCGTCGAAACTTGACTCTTCATAATTTTGAATGTGGGTTTTATAATGTAATAATAGGTTAGTAGGGTGAAATTCAGATAAAGTTTTTACCTTTTAAAAATTTCCAAATAACCAGAAAAATAAAATGTCTTGTTATTATCATATGCTATAAAATTTCTGTTTTACAGTCAAATGCATGCATATTAACTGGTCAAGATTGCTGCAAGGCATAAGAGCATATAATAATTTCCTGAACAGCCTTATGCAGTTTAATCTAAGGACCACATTGGTTCACTTAATCAAAATTGTTTAAAATGTCTTAAATTTAGTGAATGTAGAACATGTCCTTGCACTTAATGCTCATTTAATTTTCTTGGTGGAAAGCTGAAGGAGACTTGAAAGGTACCATTGGCAAAGCTTTTATACTTATAAAACTTATATAATTTGCTGTTGGGGATTAAAGTTTTTGCTCATTTTTTTTTTATACCAACAATTTCGAGGGCTTGGAATTGTGTTCTTATGTGCAACAAGAACATAAATTTATTGAAATTTGACTTTATTAACCAGGCCATAGCCATTTAATTTTTGATAATGATACATGTCGCGATCGTGACATTTTGACATGCGATAATTATTATTTTAATCTCTAAAAAATAACATATTTAGTTTTTATATAAAATTTGATGTTCCATTTTTACCCCCAATATAGGAGGGCTATCTATTTGATGGGTCATTTTGGCATGTTGCTTGTTGCTACATGCAACATTTTCCTTTAATTTTATCCATAGCATATCAAGAATACTGTGCATGGTCACATACTCCATTAATATAGTTCTATTTGTTCCTTTAAAAAAAATTCAAACATTTAGGTACTTAAGAGGGTGCATTCATATGTCAGAAAACATAGCATTAAGATTATTTAATAGACTCCATCAGTATGCTGCTATGCAGTTTAAAAAAAAAAAATCATAATACCAACCACAGATCTCTCTTTAAAAATTATAAAGAAATGAATTTATTTTATAATTGTAATCATTGAAAGACATTAAATAATATGAACTAGCTAAATCAATGATGTTTTGAGGAGCCAAATTTATCATAATTTTGAAATTAATTTGAATGTTTGGTAGCAACTGATCTGTGACAAAATGTAAGTATCAACTTGTAATTTGAAAAAAAAAATTGATAAAAGAGATTGGTTTCACCAAAATGGTTAAAGGTTGATGACAAGTAGATAGTTTCATATTATATTTGATGAAAACTTACAAATAATTATTATAGAATGCTAGTCTGGACTCTACCAAATATTGGGTCCTTTACTTTTAACCAAACTTTGAATTTTTTAATATTTTGGTTAGATATTGATAATGAAGGTGACAGCCTATCTAATCCCACTCCATTAATCTGAAAAAAAAAAAAAATAAAGAAAAAAGAGAGAGAGAGATTGAACTCAATATTTCCCACATAATTTGGTAAATTTCTTACTCTATCAAATAGGTAACTTATGAAGGTACTTACATATGTGCCTTGGATTATGGCTATGGATTTTCTTGAACATAGAACAGGAACCAAAAGAAAACTTGGCATTCAAAACCTAATTTAATGCAACAAAACCCACCAAAAACAATTAAAATACAAGCATTCTTCATCTTTTTCTTCCCCTAAAATGATTTAAATTAATTAATAAGACAAGTGAGGTCCTTATCAAGGAAAGCACATGGCAAAAGAGAAGAGAGAAGGCTGGGACAAAAAAAAAAAAAAGCATTTCAAATGTCAATATTGAAAGGATTAAACTTGCTCCTGCTCCTGCTCCTGCTTCAAAATTAAAATTGGTAAAATCTATTTCAGTTTGGTGTTATTATTTGTGACAACTATAAAAATATTAAATTCAAATTTTCACATTATTTTTTACCAATACAAACAAAATTTATTATTTTGATGATGAATAATATAAAATTTTTTATTTTCTACCTGTTCTTATAGCACTATCCGAATCTAATCGAATTAATTAAAATTTAATAAATTTTAAATATCGATATTTCACATAAAAAAATCATTATTTCCTTCTATGTAATTAACTACCCACTCACGGTGTCTTCATTAAACTTACAAGTTAAGCTATAAAAAAAATATTCATGAGTCAAAAATCCATTGGCTACACAGAACACAAAAGGTTGACATTTAATGAGTTGACCCAATAAATTTCTGACAACTATCTAATTTCAAGTGGGTTTGAACTCTCATGATCATTGATAGAACAGGAATCATTAGGCTCCTTAAAAAATAATCAAAACCAACTCTTTTTGGTGTCTTGCTTGGAAGCATTGTTAAGTAAGAATACTTCATGTGTGAACAATCTTTTACTGTCTTGTGTCACCAGGTCAATAAACAAAAGGAACCCAAAGCTCATGCCAAAACAGAAAATGTCACCAAGAAAATGTTATGATATTCCATTATATATATATATATATAAATGGACTATGGAATCGTATTTATGGTCTCCATATTGAACAGCTTGCCTCTTCAATAATGTGCATTTTATTTAGTATTATTGTGTGGACGAGCCATTGATATGGTAGTTTCCTATAGTCAAGTTTGTATAAAAATGTGCAATCTTTTATGCATTTTGGTATTTCTTTGATTGAAATTCAAACTCAAATGAAGAAGTGGGGGTTACATATGCTATATATACATTAAATTGTCACCAATTCCGTTAATATATATATATATATATATATATATATATATATATATAATTGTTGAAATGCGCTGACAGAGTTTATTCGACTTTAAGTTATGATATGTATAATTCCATTGAATTAATTGTTGGAAAATTATTTTGTACTTTTATGATTTTATTTATATTAAATTATATTGATTAGAGTTTAATAATATATATATAATGCAATTTAATGTTTATATTAAGATAGGGAAAAAAAATTGAGTAGAATTTTGATTTTATGCATGATTGAATAAAAAGCTAAAGGTCTTTTTGTTCATATACTGATAAGGCTGCAAGATAAAGTTAATATGACAATTTCCAAATTCAACTTATCATAAGTTATAAAGATCAATTCACATGGTGCAATAAAAACAAGTCCATTATTCGCAAAAATGGGATAACGATTTTTTTTTTTTTTTTTGGTTTACCACTAAACCATATAGTTATTAGCTAAAAGAACTTAACTAGAGCAAATTCACTAACATTCTCACATTTTTTTTAACTATAAAAAAATTTAAAATGGAAAAATTTAAACCCAAATCTCGAAATAATGTTACAGAAATTTTAACATTAAATCAAGCATCATTGGCTCACTCACATTTTTCTATAATTGAAAATACTAAGAAATTAATGAAATCATATATAGTAAAATTATGTGAGCATTATACTTTATTTAAACTTTAATACAATTGTATCCAACCACATTATATGAAAATCCAATATACATCAACCTAATATAAGAATTAATATCAATTTTGGGTTAAAAAAAAATATCAATTTAGAGTTAAATTTTACAGCCAACATTCAATTATATTATTGAAATAATTTTACCAACTTGAATAGAATTTATATATTTGTTAACTTAATTTTACTTGAATTGCCACTCCATATGTTTAATTAATTTATGAAATTAAATTCGATTCAAAATTATTTTAAGTATATAGTAACAATAACACTAACAATTTAAAAAGAACAGGAATTAAAATTTTAAGATATTCTTATTTGAATCGAATTTAAAAATTGTGTGTTTATATTTTTATATATAGTGAGATCATCCTATAAATAAAATATATTTATATTAGCATAATCTTGAGGTTGGAATTTTTATTAGAAAAAATAATAATTGTAATAATTAAGGGGATGATTCAAACGTGAGCTTAGGAACGCGGTGCTGTGCATGACTAGTGGCGCAAATACCGCATTTAAGGGCCCATTTGCCACAAAAATACTTCTAAGTGTTATTTGCTTAATGCTCATGTGCTAATAATGCTTAATCATTAATTATTATGAAACCCATTCTTTTAAACAGGAACCACAGCATGACTCATAATAAACAGATTATTAATTATAATTAAACAATTTTTTACACCAATAGTAATATAATAATTTTATCTATATATGTATATTTAAATGTTGTGTTTTACTCCATATTGGATATTTTAATAATTAGGATGTAGGGTAGTTCTTATTAAAAATTTAAATAGTTACCGATAATCATTAAAATGAACTCGTAAGTGTAATTATTATTTAAGGTGATATTTTATATTCGGTCATGATATATGTAACTGCATTAAATTGATTAATTAATTTTTTTTATAATTATTATAGTTATATTTAAATCAAACCAAAATTAGTTAAAATCTAATTAGATATTGATATATAGAGCTCAAAAAATTAAAATATAGAAAAAATATAAACAATAAAAAAATTATTATAGTAACCAAAAATATTTCTTTTATTTTTAAAGATTATATTCTTTTACCCCCTTAAAAAACCATATTTTTAAAACTTCATTTTGTTAAAAAAAAATTGAAATATTGATTAAAAAAAATTTTGAAATAGGCTCTAGGATTCATTTTATGCTTGTTTTAAATTCAAAAATTAATATTTATCCATAAGCTTGATTCAAAAATTATTATAAATAATTTACATATATATTTTAAAAAATCTTCACATTTGTATTTATGATTGTGAAAAAATTTATATTTCAAATCTCTCACTAGAATTTAATATATTAATGTAAATAATTTTAAAAATATTTTCACCAAATGTATAAAACTAAAATAGATATTAAAAAAAGAAAAGAAAAAATCTTTAAAAAAAAAGAAAAAGCAGAAACGAAAACCGCCATCTTTATTTAACAACAATGAACAGATTACAGAACAACATTCTCTTTATAAAAAATCTAATCTTTTAATTTTTTTTTGAAAATATTTTGAGTCTTTTTCTAAAGAGTAAGTATAGTAACAAAAACCTCTCTTTGAATCCAAGTTTTCCTTAACATCTGGGTTTGTTTTCCTTTTAACATTCACTCTACTTTACTTTACTTTGCTTCTTCACTCATCATCCAAGAATCTATGTACTGAGTATTGCTTTCATGGGTGGTTGCCAAATCTTTATTTTTTGATCCTCGCTATAGTACTATTACAGTTTAAACATAAACAAAACCAACCCTTACTCATTTCTGTAGATTACAGTATCAAAAACTTTGAACTTTCTGTTCTGTTAGTTTTTTTTTTCTTATCCTCTTGTCAAAGCCTATATTTTCAAGCTACTTGATTCTTGTTCTCTCTTTTTGAAGTTTTTATCTCATTTTTGATTTTCTTGCGTTTTCCATTTATGGTTGTTCTTGTTTATTGGTGTTCTTCAAAGAAAGGGATTGTGATAATCAGAGTGTGGTGAAGATTTCTTGCAGAGAAAATGAGATCACATTATCCATTATTGCAGCTTCTGTTTGTAGCTTCTTCTGTTCTTTTTGTGGCCTGTGAATCTTTTCCTAAAGATGAAGGTATAGTTGGTACTTCAGTTATGAGATCTTGATTCCTTATTGGTTTTGAATATGAAAAGATGGTTTTTTTTTGAAGAATGGACTCATGTTGATCCTTTTAAGTAGTATCATTAATCTAAATTTAGTATCAATAGATTTCATTTCTTCTTGGTATTTAGTCAATGTGAAGTCTTGGAGACTAATTGGACTTTTTTGGTGGTAGTGTAGACATGTGATCTGAATTCAAGTTTTGAAAGCGATGAGATGTTTCTATACTTGTTACTTTTGGAAAATTTTAGATTTTGGTACATGTAGCAAGTTTACAAAGTTCTGTTTCTTGCTTCTTTACTAAATGGAATCTTGGACTTTGTACAGTTTCGGCACTTACAGCCTTAAAAGAAGCTATATATGAAGATCCGCTTCTGGTTTTGTCCAATTGGAACACCCTAGATTCAGATCCTTGTGACTGGCTCGGCATTGCCTGCTCCTCTGCTAGAAACCATGTTATGAAGATGTAAGATATGATATTAATTTTCTTGGTTCAGGATTATAAATATCCAGTTTCCTATAGTTGCATCCCCATATATAGTATTAGCACATCGGTGCTTTGTAGGTGAATAATGTTGCACTTATTTTTCTGCAGAAACATAACTGGGTCTTCCATAAGGGGCTTTCTTCCCCCAGAATTGGGTCGGATCACATACCTGCAAGAATTGTATGTTCTTTTTCTCATTATACTGAGTGTATGCTGTTTTTTACTTTTGTGCATTGCATTTGACCTTTGATTTCTTGTGTTTGATGTGTAGGATCTTGCATGATAATAATCTGATTGGGCCAATCCCAAAAGAGCTGGGCATGTTGAAGTACCTCAAGATTTTGGATTTGGGAGTGAATCGGTTAACTGGTCCTATTCCTTCGGAGCTTGCAAATTTAGACAATGTTATGAAGATGTAAGAGATATTCTTTACTGGTTTTAGGGACTGGAGTTCTTTTTTAGTGTTTTCCTTGGCACTGTTAGGTTTTCTCTTACTTCCAATCTACTTTATTGTTGTAGAAACCTTCAATCCAATGGGTTAACTGGGCATATACCTCCTGAACTTGGTAACCTGAAGTATATTCAGGAACTTCGGCTGGATAGAAATAGACTTCAAGGAACGGTTCCTGCTGGTGGCAATATAGATTCCCCATCTAACACACATGGATTGTAAGTTGTTTGTGATTACATGTAAGCTTCTCAGATTGTTCATAAAAACGGAAGGCATTTGGCTGTCTGTCTTAGTTTGAAAATCACAGTGATATTACAGTTCATGACCTGATTACAAAATGTATTTGTTGCATGCCTTGCCATTGAACTTTTTGGATACATATGCAGGGTATAGATGTCGCTTTGGCAGATTGTGCAATGTCTTTCTGTTTAAATTATATCCATCTTTCATGGAACTTCTTCCTTTTGGATTAAATTCAAGGCTATAGATTTTGTTCAGCATTTAGAGAAAAAAAAGGGGGAAATAAAGGCTTCCGGCAAATAATTTCATGGAGGTTTTTTGGGATTAAGCAACCAAATGCCACTTTCTATTGTTCTCCTTTCTTTGCATGTTATGATATGTGATATAAATATTTCATGGTGATGTTCTTTGCATGCTATGATATGTGATATAAATGGATAAGGACAGATGCTCTTGTGCCTTCTCTGGGAAGATGCTGTGATTTAACTAAGAAATGACAGCATGTTAAAATGTTTCCTGCAAGAAGGATGCTTCTATATGTATTTTCATCATAACTGAAAACAATATCTTTCGAAATATCTAAATAGGCTGGAACATAAAGTCAAGTGAACCATACTTTGAATTTGTTAAATTCTTTGCTTATTTATTCGAACTTCTTCAGGTATGCATCAAATTCTACTGGCTTGTGTCGAGCATCTCAACTAAAAGTGGTAGATTTATCATACAACTTCTTTGTCGGGAGCATACCTAAGTGCTTGAAGTATCTTCCAAGGTATACTTCTGTTCCTTTTGGATGAGGATTCTCTAATTGATTTACAGATTTGAATTCATGTGCTGGTTTGTGGTTTTTCTGTGAACTTACGTTTGCCTTGGACATGCAGCCCAAGCTTCCAAGGGAACTGCCTCCAAAGCAAAGATCCTAAACAGCGATCTGCTGCACAATGTGGTGCGTATAACAAGATTTTCTTTTTCCTTTCTTGAACTTCTGATCTGTGGAAAATATGAGTGCATGAAAGATTCTTTCATTCTGCTATCTGATTCATATTCTCTTCTTTAGCCTATCCAAAATGTGCATGGTAGTTTCATATAGGCATTCTCATTTAGCATAACAATTTCACCCTTCTTTGAAAGGTGTCATAGCCCAAAAGAGTTCTGCCTTCAGTTGCTTTGTTTTGGTTTGTGTCTAATCATGAGCATATTTGAAAAATAAATACAAATTGCATGATATATTTTTCTTACGCTTATTTAGATTCTTATCCATGGTTAAAATGGCCCTTAATTTGTGATAATTTAAGGTGTATGTCCTTGTTATCAAACTGAACTCGATGATGCCATTTGTAACCTGAGGCTGGTTATGATTTAATGAAAACTGTCACAATTGAAAATGATGAGGCTCCGTTTTTAGGTGGTGCACCGCCTGCCAAAGCCCATCAAACATTGAACTCAAAGCACCAACCTGCAGCAGATGTATCCAAGCAACATCAGCGGGCATCAAAACCTGCATGGCTTTTGACTTTGGAAATTGTAACAGGAACCATGGTGGGCTCTCTTTTTCTTATTGCCCTTTTAACAGCTTTACAGAGATGCAATAGCAAATCTTCTATCATAATTCCTTGGAAGAAATCAGCAAGTCAGAATGATGTTATGGCAGTGTACATAGGTTTGCTTCCTTGCTAGCATCACCTGTGCTATGAAAATTTTGATATCATATGGTCAAGAGAATAATTAATTATGCATGTTGATTCTATACAGATTCTGAGATGTTGAAGGATGTTGCAAGATTCAGCAGACAAGAGCTTGAAGTTGCCTGCGAAGACTTCAGCAACATTATTGGCTCTTCACCAGATAGTTTGGTTTATAAAGGCACCATGAGAGGCGGGCCTGAGATTGCTGTTATATCCCTGTGCATTAAAGAAGAACATTGGACAGGCTATCTTGAGCTCTATTTTCAGAAAGAGGTAATAATACTCATTACTGCAAAGAGAGAAACAAAAAAGCATGAAGCTTTTGTCAAAAGGAATCATAAAGAGCTGAAACATTGAGAGTGCCCTGTTACTGAACGTCTAGTTAATACTTCCATTCAGGTAGCAGATTTGGCAAGACTAGATCATGAGAATACTGGAAAATTACTGGGCTATTGTAGAGAGAGCACTCCATTTACAAGGATGCTGGTTTTTGAATATGCATCCAATGGAACATTGTATGAGCACCTTCATTGTAAGTCCAGTTTCTTCCTTGGGAAATTAGTTATATGATGTTTTGCAGCTCAAAGCTGACTGATCAACCTGAATGCAGATGGAGAAGGTTGCCAGTTATCCTGGACAAGGCGTATGAAAATTGTTTTAGGCATTGCTCGTGGACTCAAATATCTACACACAGAGCTTGATCCACCATTTACCATATCAGAACTAAATTCTAGTGCTGTGTATATCACAGAAGACTTTTCCCCCAAGGTAGACATTCATGCCTTTTTTTCATACTTTGAAGGAAGCAAGGAAATTAACAATATTTTCTTCTCTAGCATTTGAATTAAACAAAAAAAAAAAAAAAACCATAAGATCATATTTCCATTTCAATAGTTGTGAAGGTTTAAAAATTTTAATGAGCTGTGCTAGCTTAGGGTTACAGGTCAGGATCATGATAGGGCCTAGTTGACTGCCAATGTCTCAAGCAGTATGACCTTTTAGGATCATGAACTTGCAATATGTAATCTTTATGGACTTGTCTTTTTAGGTTATGAACCTTCATTGTCATATCTATTTATTGTCAGATTCTTGATATGGGAAGAATGTTGGAATGGTCTTAAGAAGAATCTTACTATTCTCTATTGCAGCTGGTTGATTTTGAAAGTTGGAAAAGTATCTTGTCAAGGTCAAAGAAGAACTCAGGTTCCATAGGCAGCCAAGGTGCGATCTGCGTACTTCCAGATTCATTAGAAGCTCGCCATCTTGACGTCCAAGGCAATGTATATGCTTTTGGTGTGCTTTTATTGGAAATAATCAGCGGGAGACCACCATATTGCAAGGACAAAGGATGCTTGGTAGACTGGGTAAGAAAATATGTTAGAATTAAAATATCTTTTTTAAGGACAACAGTTTGGAGATTACAACATCCTTGAATGAATCAATCATTTGCAGGCCAAGGAGTTTCTGGAAATGCCAGAAGTAATGTCATATGTGGTGGATCCTGAGTTGAAACATTTCCAATATGAAGATCTCAAAGTCATATGTGAAGCGGTAAGCCTGTGCATACATCCAGAGCTAGCAAAGAGACCATCGATAGAGGAAATAAGCAGAATGCTGGAAAGCAAAATTGACACATCAGTGTCGCTTGAGTTAAAATCTTCTTCATTAGCATGGGCAGAGCTTGCATTGTCATCGTGATTTTTAAGTTTGATAAAGGGATAAAATGAAAGCCAACACATTGTAAATCAAATATATACACACATTTATATTACCTAAAAATTTATATATATATATATATATATATATATATATATATATTTTTTTTTTTTTTGTTTTTTATGAGAGGTGAGAGGTTTTAACTGTTGGTTATGGCCCTTGTAAAAAGAGAAGTAGCATGAAGCTAAGTAAAAAGAGAAACATAGGAGGTTTATTTGCATGACGAGGTCTGCCTATGTGCACCCATGAATTGAAAGGACTATGAATTGAATAGACTAGTAAGGTTATTAATCACTGATTAGTGATTTTGTTTAAAAGAATGCTGGGAGCAAGTCAGTTCTGCTACTGCAGTGATTGAAAATTATTAAAATCACTAACTAATGTGCACATAAGCATCACACTTCTGTAGATAATTTTCAACGGCAGGGTCCTGGTAGCCATCTACTGACTCAGAAACTATAGTCCGAGCTATGAGCTATGGTTACATAACAATAGCTTGATCATACAAGAATCCATTAGACTGCTTTAAGTTTCTTGCTATTGCCTCTTATTTGCCTTGTCATTGCCATGGAAAGTTAATTATTCACGAAGGTTTCATTCAATCCCTTCTCAGGTTCTCTTTCCTCATCGTTGGTGAGACACTAAAACTACCAAAAAGGAAAGTTCGAGCAACAATCTAGTTTTCTTTAGCAAGAGAAAGCATTTCTTTCCTTGTATTCATTTGCGTTACACGAACAGGTCCTCATTGGGGAAAAAAACCCAAAATTGTGCTCATATATGAGCAAACTTATATATGACACCTTTTATGTCCCCATCCATTGTTATCACAAGGCATAAAACTACATTCATTACAGCTGCTCAGTCCAAAAAATAAAAAATTAAATTAATTAAAAAGATGTAAAACTGCCATCACTTTTTAGGACGGGAGTAGTGGTTATCATTGGGATTCCTCCTTCCGCTGAAAACTGCTAATGCCTTCCTTATCGGTGGCTGGAAGGGAGCTTTTTTATCAGTATGGTGGCTGAAGATGTCATCTGGAGCAAAGAAGTCATCTCCCTAAATTTTGTGTTAAATACATCAGCTTCAGGTTACTTGAATACCACAACATATTAAAAACAACAAAAGTAAACATGTGCCAACAAATCTACTGATGCAAAAAATGTCAAAATGATAGCAACAAATATGAAGCCAACCAACCTGTTTGTTCACTTTCTTCTTTGTCTTAGGATAAAGAAATTTTTGTGGGAGTTGATCTTCCCGCAGAATGAGGTTCTTAGTAATGGCATCCCTTCCTCCTTGCGGTGAAGGCAATGAAAACTGCATGGAGCAAAATGTTAACAAATTTCAGAAGTATCATAAACTTGTACATGCATTAACATTGCCTAACCGCACATAGAAGCATGTTCATGGAAATATGCACATCAAGCGTACACAATCCAAAACACTGTAATAGATTCCACTGAACAAGGCACAAGGCAAACTAAGTGCCGCATACAAGACAACTGTCCAACACACAGGTATATGCATCAACCTTATGATATAAATTGAAGTCAATGTATGCAAGGAACAGCAGAAAATCCTGCTATTTGCTCCCATAAATTTCTTTTTTACGCTCTTTTCCAGTTAAGGCATGCACTTACTTTTGTACCACGCAGACTGATTCGTGGACGACGGTCTGCCAGAATGATTCCATTCTCACCAACTGTAACAGCTACCTTTCTTAAAGTGCCACCATTTCCACACTTTGGGCAGAAAATTCTCCCAATCTCAGCAGTCACAGTATAGCAAGCGTGACATTTCAATATCCACCTGAAAGTACAAGAATCTTAATAATAAGTGAAGAAAAACTTTTTAACTTACACAGCCTAATAATTACAGCAGTATAAGCGTTAATTTTTTACCTGTGCAGCTGGCGGATCTGCATTCCTCCAGGAGCCAGCAGTCGCAATCCCATTTGCAGAAGTACATTCTGCATTGCATAGTCACTAGTTACACAAGCTACACTAGACTCTGACAAGGATCTAAGCATCCAGCTCTGCTCACTAGCATCATCATCGCCGTGTGATGCATCCATGCTTTCGTTGGCCTCAGTTAAGATCTCCAAGTGATCTAGTTCTCCATTGCCAATATCAGCTTGACCTTCTTCAAGAGCAACATTTGCATTGCAGTCAGAAGAAGCTTCCAGAACCATGTTATCAGTAGACTCAAACCCCACTGGATTGCTGTTCTGTTCCTTTCCTTCTTGAAGAGCCTTCAATGAGTCTTCTTCTAGCCTCATTTGATTCAGTATTGAACTGAGATCTTCATCACCATTCTTCACCTCACTACCCTCAGAAATCCCATTTCCAGCATCTACACTTTCAGAACTTTGATTCATCGGTGAATCCTGACTAGTAGTTTCCTTGATGTCATTCCTCTCTGTAGTTCTCTCCATCTCTTGCTGGCTATCTCTTTCAATTAATGCCTCATTATATTCACGTCTAGCTTTCCTTCTAAGAAACCTTCTATGAGTACTTCGACTAACAGCAGGCATCCAGTCACCATCATTATCATCAAATTGTCCCTGAGATGCATCAATTCCATCTGCTACCATCTTTTTCCCTTCAATACTGATCTCTTTTTTCTTTGGTGGATATCTTCTATGCTTCCTCACACCATGTTCAACATCTTCATGATTCTCAGAATGCACTTCAATTCCTGTTACTGCCGAACCATCTTCAGATTGGCCATCTACAGGAATAGTGTTCAAGCTCATCTCTTTTAAGGGAAGAATCCTCGAGTTAGCATTTGACCCATCCCCAGATTTTTCCTCTAGTGCTTCCCATTCTTCCAAATTAGGAACATTAGAACCCCATCCAGGCATGTCCTTCTCAGGCAGCCTGTGCACTTTAACAGTATGAATAGGAGGCGGAGCATCCCTAATTTGGCTTGTTCCATATATCTGCGCCTCCAGAGTGTAGGTTAAGGCAAGGAGCTTAAGATCAACATCCGACAGAGTCTGCAAGTCACCAGTTGCCCTCGCGAATGTAATAACTACCACAGCAAAAAAATTTAAAATCTGTAAGCACTCAAGATGCTACCTCATCTTGCATCAACTTCACATATAACTGAATTCATTAGCAAATTCTTTCTCATAATATTAAAAATTTAAGTAAAGTTCCTACCTTTATTGAGAGCATCAGTGGAAGGCTCCAAAGATTCAATGGAGAAAGGTACAAAGGAGAGGCGGTGACGCGAGACAGGGTCGCGAATCTCGGTGAGAACTTCGGGTACGGTGACGAACTTATCAGCTAAATTATGAAGCTTTTCTCCCCCTTCGATTACAGCGTTAGCATCAATTACCGCCACCGATATTCCTTTTGATGACTTGCAGCTCCCCACCGATAATACTTTGTTTATCGGGTTTGGGTTCGGGTTCGGTTTGTTTTGCGGCGGCGGATTCTTTAGTATGTTGCTCCAACATGAAGGTGTTGATGAGGACGGAGACTGAGAGTTCTCCATTGCTAGGGTTTGCACAGTAGAGGGCAAAGCAAGTGTGTATTGTATAAAAGTAAAACCCTAGCTAGTCGTTGAAGAAGGATTCATCACAAGAAACGATGTCGTTTTATGAGATGTCATTGTTATTTGTCACGATGTGGGTATAAAGTGTCAAATGGCAATTGAATATTTTCCAAAGTAGCTCCTTTTTTTTTTTTCTACTTTTACCAGTTGAATCCAACCATCATATTATCTTTCCGAAACATCCTCATACTAATATTGGCATCCCAGTCAGAGGGAGTTTTCACAAATTCCTCAAATTCCTTAATTTAAATCAAATCAAATTAAATAAATAATTATAAATCTCGATTTTTAGTAATTATCAATTTGGTTTTAATTTTCAGAAATTTAATCAAAAAATTTTTAGAATCATATTTGATTGTTTCTTGTGATTTATTTCTCTATTGATTTTAATAAAATCTTTGTATAGTTTTAAATTTTAATTAGAACAATTAGGTTGATTTTATTTTTACTATTCTGGATGACATTTATTGATAATTGGTTGTTGTTTTTTAATTTAGTTATTGCTTAAGCCAAATGAAATGGAGATTTATATATATACAAATTAAGCATGTAAACTATATGCCTAGTAGGTTTGTGAGTTAATGTTTTCTTTAAAATACACTTTTTGTTTTTTTTTTACAAGATTGTTCTTAAAATTTGACTAATCTGAATTTGACTAAAAAAGGTCCATAAATGACAGTAAAGGTCAACTGCAAGAATTTTAAAATAGTTAAATATTCAGAGTTCGAATCCAAAATTTCTATTTAAACTGAAAAAGTTTCTTGCGAACTTATTTACACTTTTTTGGGTACTTGAAAGTACACTTTAACTAACAATAATTAAAATATTAGTTGCCATTTAGTTATTTTTATTTAAATGATACTTTGGATATAAACTATAGTGTATGCAGTCAATCACGTTAAATTAATTTTTATAAAATTTGCATTATTCTTATAATTTTACTCAAATCAAACTAAATTAATCAAAGTTAATGAACTTTGTATACTAATGAATTTAGAATTAAAAAATAATGGTTTAAATTAATACATATGTATCACAAAATAAATTTGGATACAATGCATATAAATATGAAATGGAGAGTTTTGTTTCTGACCATAACATGCTATGAAATGGTGATCCCGTTTATCAAGTTAATTTGATTTTAAAACTAAAATTCTTTCGGTCTTTTCCCTTTGTAACGCTATTAGCTACCATACAAAATTCATCCCCATAAAAAATGATGGGCAGAAAAAAATAATTGGCATTAGATGAAAGGGCGAGTAGCTAAAATAAAACGAAAAAGTTTGATATTTTATTGAAAATTTGATAAACTTAGAAACTGTTTAGGCCATTTATTTAAATATATATATATATATATATATATATATATATATATATATATATATATATATATATATATATATATATATATATATATATATATATATACAAGACAAAAAATTATTAAATTCAAATTCTTCAAGAACAAAACCATTGCACAAGTTCTCTCTTAACAAAAAATTACGTACCAAGGTGTGTATATATAATCAATCACATTGGCAATAGGAGCAAGGAAATGAATTCCTCCCCAACATCATAATCTTCAAGGGAAATTTAATTTAATTACCAATAGAAAGCGATTAGCAAAGCCCTAATCTCACCAAAATCTACGTGCAACAAAGTAAGTGAGCCTTAATTCGTGATCACCACTTTATAATTAATAAAATGGCAAAGTATGAAGATGGAAGAGGAATGAAGGATAGCTAGATATATAAATGATGTTGTTGTTGAACCAGGAGTTGGAGCACAGTTCATTGAGAAAACACACGTAGTTGGTCTTTAAATAGCTCGAGATTTAACAATGTCAAAACTCAGCTCACTTGGGTCTGTTGCTTGCAGCTCAACTTGAACACCATCAAGCTCTCTCCTGAATCTATCCTTTGAACTTGCATACAACATTTTACTTCTCACCTTTGATGTATAAGGAGCCCTGAAACAAAAAAACAAAAAAACAAAAAAACAAAAAAACAATTCATTAAGATTGTTGCCTTGGATGATAAGTAATGTTACAAAATGCAAGCCCCCTAAAAAAAGGAAAGGAAATTCTTGCCTGTATTTAAAGTATCACACGTAATAGTAATAGTTAGACTATAACAAATATTTCAGGTAAAAATATGATTGCACACATATTATGTATCACAAATTTAATCATTTTAAATAATTACTATATTAAGAATATGAAAGAACTTTTAAAAAAAGTTTTTTTTTTCGATAAATCAGATATTTTAAAACCTATCAAAATGAGTATACAAGAGAAGAAATCGAAAGATAGAAAAAATTTTAACAGATAAATTTACAGTGTATAAATACATGCTATATTTTTATTAGTAAAATATAAAACACCTTAAAATCCTATAATTATATATAGTATATACTTTACCATGAGACGAAGAAAATTTTGCTCTTCTGGACATTCTCTTTAGTTGTGAAATCAAAATCATACACAGCATATCGACACTCATCGGTAGGCAAACTAGCAGTAAAATCTTCATAAGTTTCTTGAGGTTCCCCTAATTTTTCAACGGTCACTTGTTGAATCTTCTCTTCGATCTTGAACACAATAAATCGATAGCTTCTTTTCGCTTTTAGTTCTAAGAACTTTAGCTTGCAATCATCATGAACAGCCATTCCAGATGACGAATTCGCCTGTTCCATATATATATATATATATAAATAGTCTGACTGATGATAAAACTTTCTATACTTAAGTTTCATATAATGGGACTTTTTTTAGGTTAATTTTTGGTGTCCCATGTTGCGACATGTGAATAAGGTGTTGCGGTTCATATAAAATTGTCAAATTACCCCTTTATACATTTGAAAGTTATCAAAAGAGTTTTATGGAGTAGTGTGATAATTTTACTCCAACCGCAACCGTGATGTGTATCATTACCTTTTTATTTAATAGATTGCTCCTTTTCTCTCATTTATGAATAAAGAAAATAAAACTCTCTACAAACATATATTAATCATCAAGATAACTTTATCAATGTAAATCTAATATTTTCCAAAATCAAATGATAAACATATTTGCAATATTTCTGTTTTATAAGTGATATAAACTATGTTTTTATATGAATCGTGGATATCGAGAATTCATTAAATTGGAATTAACCCAGTTAGATCTAGATAAAGATATTAAGCTACAAGAGTTTCAACAACCATTTAGTATGTAAGAAAATATGGGAAAAGGATTCAAGAACATACCATTTTGGCAGCAAAAGAGAGGTGCAACTGCGAAACGTTGAAGGGAAAGATAGAAGAATAAGAAGAAAGGAGGCAATTGAGGTAAGAAAGTTGATGAGATGGAATTGTAAAAATTAAGAAATTATAAAAGAGAAATGGGAGGTCCTGGTTTTGAGGGCATATGAATGGTGGAAAATAAAATGGTAGAATTTAGTGGAGAAAATGGAGGATTAATTTGTTGTTTTCGGCCCTAAGATGATTATATCCACTGATTCCACGTTGTGATTATTCTGAATTTTTTGATTTATCATTAAATTCATCTATTTTTGGCTATGGTTATATTTTTATATATATATTTTTTATAGTTCTCAAAGTCATTTTCTTTTCGGTTATGGTCTTTTTAAGGCCTAACTGCCTTAAAATAAAATAAATTTCAATTCTGTAAAGGTCTGGTTTGTTATTACTCATTATTTAAAGAATTAAATATTATTTTGTATTATGATAAATGCTGATGTTGTTATTGTTATTTTTTAAAATAGAGAGATCATATTATAATAAGAGATAATTCTCCTCTTTTAATTGAAAGACAGTAGAATTTGAACTATACACCTCAAGATATCCTTAAAAATGAGCTGCTTCTTAACTATTTACTCACTAACTATATCCTTAATTTTTAATATTATCATTGATTATATTTATGAGAAAAAAAAGTAAATGATGAATAGATATATATGAATCATGATTGTCAAATTAATCATGATGTTCTTTGGAAAGATTATAATTATATAATCATGAATAAATTTTGGATAATGTTGCCAACAAACTATAGTTTCTTTTCAAGGTTATTCTATTTTCTATTGATGTTTTTTCTTTAGTTCAATTTGAAATATTTGTGAATATAATCCGTCAAATTAATTATTGAGTAATAGAAAAGTGTATATAAATCAAATTTTTAATACATACACCCAAAAAAGATATTAATACACGAGTGTTAACACAATAATAGGATAATTCAAGTGAAAAAATCAGCAAATTATTATATACTTTCAAATAATTTTTTAAATCATCAAATCTAAAATTCATTAAATTTTAATTCGATATGATAAAAACCATAAGCATAACAAATATCTTTTTATAACTAATTTAATATAATTACATATACTATAACTCAAATTCAAGAATTCTTAAAGATCAGTTTATAGATTTCTTTGCAATATTGATTCTCAAAATGCACATTCTGATTTAGGTAGTATTTTTGCACTCCACTCATTTATTTTTACATTCTTTCTTTTGTTTTTTGAAATTTCAGGTTACATAATCACCCTTTGTTTAAAATGTTTATTTTTTCAGTAATTATTATTCCTAAACTATATTCTTTTTAAATTTTTTGTCTAAATTTACTATTTAATGTTTAAAATTATATAAAACTATTTGTGCTAGAGCTTATATCATTTTTTTAATTAAAAATTAGCATAATCAATTATTTTGTTATAAGCACTCTTTAATTTGCTTAGATAATTATAAAACTTGCACCAATTATAAAAAAAAAAAAATAACAATCTTTTTTCACTTTTTATGAACAGTTTTTTAACATCATATGCACATTATTTTATTTTTATTTTTCTTAAAAAATAATATAAAAATCAAATTACATGATTAAAAATATATATTATAAAAATTTAATGAAAATTCATCATATAAAAAATTATTGTGATTTTAACTTTTAAAACAAGTGTTATAACATATTAATAATAGAAAAGTAAGCACTATTTTCTTTTTATCAAATAGACTTTTCATAGTATAATTTAATTAGAGTATTTGTTTGTATATATTTAATTTAAATTACATGTAAATTGATTTTATCTCTATTCATTGAATTTATGAATACTTTTTATATGATGAATTATTATTGAATTTTTATAATAATTTTTTAATCACATAATTTGATTTTTAAATTATTTTTTAATAAATGATGATAAAAATTAGAAATAAAATTTTGTACCTATGATATTTTAAAAAACCTTTTCATAAAAATAAAGATATGTTATTTACTATAATTGGTGCAAATTTTACAATTTAGATAAGTTACAGAGTACTTATAAAAAAATAATTTACTATATTAAATTTTTTAGCACAAAAAAAAAAAAAAACTCAATTACAAGTATAAAATATACAGCATAAGAGTGCTTTTGTTTCTTGTATATATTTATAGTGAAAATGATACAACTATTTATATTGTATACAAGGGACATAGTATACTCTGTTATGGACACGAAAAATAGAGTAATTCAAGGAGATAAATCAAAGCTAACAAACTAACAACATAATAAATAAACTAACAGCACTAACAAACTAACAATACTAACAAAATATCTTGATCCCTTTACACCCCCCGTCAAGCTGATGGTGGTTGAAGAAGTAACCGAAGCTTGGACCCATGTTATAGAAATTTTGCACTGGACAGAGGTTTTTTGAGAAGATCAGCCACTTGGTCATCCGAAGTGAGGAATTGGACAGTTAACAACTTGTTTTGGACTTGCTTACGCAACAAAGTAGAAATCCAATTCAATATGTTTTGTTCTAGCATGTAAAACCCAATTTGAGGAGAGATAAATGGCACCTACGTTATCGCACCATAGTGTTGGTGGAGTAGCTAGTGGAAAGCCCAACTTAAAAAGTAACGAGCGAAGCCACATCAATTCTGCAATGGCATTTGTAATCACTTTATATTCGCTTTTAGTACTTGATCAGGCAATAGTAGGTTGTTTCTTGGCCATCCAAGAAATTAAATTAGACCCCATATATATATCATAGCCACTAGTTGATTGGCGATCATTAGGGCATCCTCCCCAATCACTGCCAATAAATCATTGAAGCAAGGGAGAAATAGATGGGGAAGATGGAACAAACAACAATGAATGACTCATAATATGTTTGAGATAGCGAAGAACACACTTTATAGCTTGCCAATAAGTGTTAGTGGGATGATGCATATACTAACAGAGTTTGTTTACTACAAAAGCAATATCTAGATGCGTTAAGGTGACATACTGAAGAGCTCCAGTGACATGATGGTATTGTTCACCATTAGCTAGATGAGTGCCTGATGTTTTACTGAGAATTGGTGCAGATGCCATAGGAGTACGATAAGGTTTTGAAGCAGTCATTTAGGTTTTATCCAAAAGATCCATGATGTACTTTTATTGAGATAATAATAAGCCACTAGGAATCCGAAGAACTTATATTCCAAGAAAATAACTCAAAGGACCAAGATCACAAAGTGGGAACTCTTGTTGAAGAGAGGTAATAACTTAATTAATTTCAGTCGAACTGGACCTTGTAATAATAATATCATCAATGTACACAAGAATATAGATTTTGTTAGCACCATGTTAATGAATAAATAGATAGCCATCCGCTTTGAAGGAAACAAAGTTATGTTAGTGAAGATAAGATGCTAAATAGTGGAACCAGGCCCTTGGAGCTTGTTTAAGACCGTAAAGTGATCGATGCAAATGGCAGACGTAATGAGGATGTTGGGGATCAACGAATCCTTACGGCTGATGCATGTACACTCTTCGGTTAAATTGCTATGGAGAAAAGCATTAGAAATATAAACCTGCCTCAAAGACTAACCATTAGTAATAGCAAGACTAAGAATAGTATAAATAGTAGTTACATGAATCACCGGACTATAGGTTTCATAATTGTAATATCCCGTGTTTTTTAAAAATATTTTTACACTGTACCGGGATATACAGTGTCAATAATTTTTATGCATTATACGATATTTTTATGAGTTAATATGTATTTTAAACCTATTTTAATTACTGTCTATTATTTTCAGTATTTTACGTAAAATTTTCCCGGGACTTTCATTTTCGGGGAAATTTCTACGTAAACAATGTATTATTAATTATTTTAAATGTATTTACGGGTTTGCATAAACTCATACATATTTTTAAATTATTAAATAAAGCCTGTGTGTGTATATTTATTTAATTAGGGTTTATTATTACCCTAATATTTTATTATTTATTTATTATTATTTGATTATTTTATTTATTATTAAATTATTAAAATTTATTATTTTATTATTATTTATTTATTAATATTTAATTATTTTAATTTATTTTATTTTTTTTCTTTTTCTTTTTCTTTTTCTTTTTTTTTCTTCTCCTTTTTCTTTCTTTTTCTTTTTCTTTCTCTTTCCTTTTTCTTTCTTTTTCTTTTTCTTCTTCTTCTTCTTTCTCTTCTTCCCGCGAGCGCCGGCCACATTCCTCACCGCCGTTTCTCCCTCCTCCGGCCACCGTTTTCGACACCGCCGGTCTCTATCTTCTCCTTGAGCTCCGGTGAGTGTTATTCTAGCTTTGGTTTGAGCTAAAATGGTCTAGAATTGCTTAGGTTTTGATTTGAATATTTCGGCCACTTTTGGTTTTCGATTTTTTTGAGCTTCAATTTGGATGATTCATGGAAACTTCCTTCACAAATGTTGTTCCTAGTAGCTTAATCTACATGTATGAATTTTTGTGGAATTTTTGGAGATTTTTTGGATTTTTGGGTATTTTTGAATATTTTAATATTATTTTCTAATTTTCGGAAATTAATTATTTAAATTATGAAATTGGAGTTTTTGGATAAATTAGGTGTTGAAATGAATTATAGGAATTTATTTGGAATTTTATTGAATTTCTAAGTATTTATTTTTAATTATTGAAGTTTATGGAATTTTGGAAAAATTAAGTTAATTGTGTTTTAAATTGAATTTAATTGGTTAATTGAGTTTAATTATTGATATTATTGATAAATATGTTGAGAAAATTAATTTTGGATAATTGTATGATTTTTGGTGAATTTTTGAAGTAATTTAGGTATATATATATATATAGGGGTATTTTGGTAATTTTACCCTAAATTGTCTAAAAATGTAATTTAATTGGTTTTAATAGTTAATTAAGGTATAAAAATGATTTCTACAACTTATTTGGTATTTTTAACTAATTAAAACTATTTTTCGTAAATTATTTTCAATTATATATATAATATACGATTTTTCTAATAAAATGAGTTTTAATCGGTTTTTATAGTGTTTCAAGGTTAATTATGTAATTTCTACCTATAAAATGTATTTATGTGATTTAAGGATATTTTCGGTATATCTGGAATTAGTCTGTGTTTGTGGACCCCGGTCGGTGGACTGTAGTTTGGAGTCCGACCGTGGGATTTTGATTGTGTTGAGCTTGTATTTCGAAGTGTGTTTCTTTGCAGGGTCGGCTCTACTCTTTTGAGTAGAGAGATGTCTGTTTTACAGGGGAGGTTCTGTCGAATTTTCGGTAGAATTCTCGTAAAACGTGATATCCAGTCGAACCCTAATTTCTAATTCTGTTTCCGTATTTTAATACTCTAGATTGAATTCTAGGATTTCTATTAGGGTTTATCTGATGTCGATTAATTATTTCTTGTTTAGTTGCGCCGAGACCGAGGGCTAGTGGACCAGGCTCGTCGGACCTGTCTCGTGGAGCGCATTAGGTGAGTTACTATATTATATATATATGCTTAGGATGCATGATTTAGAAAATGCATGTTTTATCTTTACTGAATATGCATAAATAACATGATTTATATTCAAGTATATTTTTGGTATATAATAAATTATATACATGTTTTATTAATAAAATATATTTAAAATGTTTTTAAATATATTTTTAATTTAATTTGTGATTTGATTGGATTTATTTGACATATATATACTCAAAATATACCTGGTTTATGTTTGGTATATTTTCGGTATATATATGGTTTATATTGCTATTTCATTTATATCCATGCATCATTTATTTTTGTGAATGAATGTTTTATATTTAAGAATGAAGGATATCAATAGAACGTGCTACCTAGTGGGCAGCACTAGGACCGAGTACGTACCGGTACGCCTATAGTATTTAGGCTTTATTACTGACTATTTGTGGATATCGATTTGATTATGATTATTGATATGTGAGATGTGGTTTGGGGTGTGATTGCTGGAGCTCGGTTGACCAAGTGTCTGGGGGCCAATCACACTGGCAGTCAGACTGCTGGAGCTCGGTTGACTTAGTGTCTCGGGGCCAGTCTACTGTCCAAATGGATTAAGTGGATATATTTGGAATCAGTGAGCCTGTATGGCTAGAGTGTTGTCTAACACTATTTTCTGAGGTTGCGATATTCTAGGGTTCTATATAATCCTTCATAAAAGTTGATTTTCAGACAAAATATATAAAATGATTTTTCTGCATCTGTATGAACTTGCCTGTATATATACATATTACTCTTATACTGTTGACTGTATGCATTATCACTTAGAGTGTATGTATATATACTATAGTAATTCACTCAGTGAGGTCTGACTCCTCTCCGTTGACTATTTTTCAGGAGAGTCAACTTCCTCAGACCTCAGTAGCAGGTC
Source organism: Mallotus nudiflorus (assembly GCA_947683625.1). Lineage (NCBI taxonomy): Eukaryota > Viridiplantae > Streptophyta > Magnoliopsida > Malpighiales > Euphorbiaceae > Mallotus > Mallotus nudiflorus. The sequence goes on from CANTUR010000762.1 coordinate 163,190, forward strand.
GATACGCCGGATTTCTTCCGCCCCGGCTTCTTTATGTAAATTGTATACTTGAGTCTTATTTATTTTATCTAGACACTGCAGTAGTTGTGATTTTCAGTAGTTGTGATTTTCAGTAGTTGTGATTTTCAGTAGTTGTAAATTAAAGTATGGGATTTTATGTACTTTATTTTAAAGAGATGTATTATAGTAAAACTGGATTTGTATAAAGATTATACATTTATGAGATTATATATGCGATGTGATGAGTTTTGAATTATATCCAGTTGATATGGATGATATCGTAATATTTATGATTTTATTTTCCGCTGCATATTATATTTTTATGGTTATTATTGCATATTTATTTTATTTTTAGGCTTGCTACGGGTTCCGGATTCGAAAGAATTCCCGTTCCCTAGCGCCGGTCATGGCCCCTGTTTTGGGTCGTGACAATAATAGTCAAGTCCATGTTGTTGATTATGACCTTTGGCAACTAAATGCGCTTTATAGCACTCAATTTTACCATCTGGATGTCTTTTGATACAGAAAACCCATTTACTTCCTACAATGTTCTTATTCAGAGGACATGGAACTAAAGACCAAGTATTGTTAGTGATCAAGGCATGGATTTTTTGGTTCATAGAAGTGCGCCATTCTACATGTTGTTTAGCTTGAATGTAAGTTGTGGGTTCAATATGAAGGTAATTGGGATGAGCAACAAGAAGGGGATGCTTGGTAGCAAGATGGGCCTATCGTTTTTGAAGGGTGGAAGGGCGAAGTGCCATTGGATGGGTGCGAGGGGGTGATGGAGGCAGAGGTGAGTTGGAAGCAGCGTTAAAAGAAGATAAATCGACTACCAAATTTAGACCAAGTGTATCAGTTTACGGAAGAGGTGAGGTATGAGGTGTGGTTTGGTGGGATGAAGTAGCATGGTTTGAGTTTGATAAAGGAGAAGATAAAGATAGTGGTTGTGGATAAGAGGTTGAAGGAGAAGGGGGATTAGAGGATGGAGGCTTATCAGGTGAGGTTGTTGGGTTAGAGTAGACATGACCTTGTTACATAATTGTTAGCCAAGGTTGAATTACTTTAGGCTTATCATGAGCTGTACAAATAAAATTTTTAGAAAATGGAAAATGGGATTTGTTAAAATGCACTAAACGAGCATGAAAAATTCGACCACTTGATATTTCAAGACAATTGTAACCAAAATGGTTTTTAGCGATTCCTAAATTCACACATTCTTGTGATCTGAAATTAAATTTAAAATGATTATAAGCGCGTAAAAGAGGAAAAATAGAACAACCAAAAATTTTAAAAGTTTTGTAATCAGGTGCAGTGCCATGTAATGTTTGAAAGGGAGATAGGGCATAAAGAACATCACTAGGCATACTATTAATTAGTAGAATAGAGTGTTCAACAACATATGACCAATATTTAAAAGGAACTTTAGAATGTTCTAGTAAAGACAAACATGTGTCAGTGATATACTGGATTTTTCGTTTAGAAATTTCATTTTGTTCATGTGTATGGGGGCATGCTATACGATGTAGAATGCCTTTGGAAGCAAGAAAATTATGAAGTTTGCGATATTCACCTCCTTAATCGCTATGTAAAGCCTTAATTAGAGTTTTAAATTGATGTTCAACATAAGAATTGAAGTTTAAGAAAATGGAATACAAATCATTGCGTTGTTTCATACAGAATAACCAACAGAAGCGAGTGTATTCATCTACAAAAATAACAAAATATCAAAAACCATTAACAAAAATAAGAGGGGTGGGACCCCATACATTTGAATATAAAATTGCAAAAGGTGTAGTACTCTTATGATTAACTTTAGCTAAATGAAATTTAGTTAACTTGCCCATCTTATAAGAGGAACAAGAGAAATTTCACCCATAACTAGAATTAACACAAGGTAATTGAAAATATTTTATTAATTTAGAAACTATTTTTATTTGAGGATGCCCAAAGTGAGCATGCCAATCCTGAAGAGAAACACATTCAACATTGAAAGCAGTTGGTAATGAAGCAATTGTGTAAAGGCCATGGCTACTCAGACTGTGGAGGAGCAATTTCTAGGTTACCTAATCCTCGACAAAAAAATGAGTCGGGTGAAATTCAAAGAAACAAGAATTATCTATTGTAAATTTCTGAACTGAAAGTAAAGGTTTGGTAAAAGAAAGATCATGAAGAACATTGTTTAAATAAAACACTTTATCTTTAGACAAAATTGTTGATGAACCAGTGTTGAAAATACGTAAACCTTGACCATTAACAACTTAAATTTGATCATGGCCCCTGTAAGAATCATTGATAGTGAGTGATGAGAGATTTGTAGTCATGTGATGGGTTGCTCAGGTGTTAGGATGCCAATGAGTCGAAGTAGGTGTAGAAACACGAGAAGTAGAGTCTGAATAAATAGGAGAAGACCCATATGGAAATGCTCCATGAGTGACATAATTAGCTTGGGGGTACAATGAAAAAACACTAGACCTTTGATAGCATCGTTGATAATCCTTGGCTATATGATTCTTGCAGTCGCATATTTGACATTTAATTATGCGCTGGGCATTAAACTGAGATGCACACTGCATTGGAGAAGAGAAACCAACCTGATTTTGAGAAGGATATTGTCGCTGAATTTGGGAAGAGAAACCAGTTGGATTGTGAGAAGGAGATGGAGTGAAATGAGAATGCTTGGAAGCCATATTAGCTAATAGGACATCTTAAGAGCTTTTTAGCAAAATCTGGTGTGCCATGAGCTGTCCATGTAGCTCATGAAAGGAAACAGGTTTTGAGCGTAAATTTGAGGCAGTAATAATTGGATGAAACTCAGACCTAATATTATGGTAGATTATTGCATTGAATTCTGCAGTGGAGAGAGGTATACCAGCGGCTCCAAGTTCATCTGCTACAGCTTTGGCTCGTTGAAGATACTAAGTGTCTGTCAAATTATTAAGTTTGAACTCTTGTAAGTCAATATGCAATTGCAATTAATGATTTTATGAAATTGATATGAAGGCTTTGCTTTAGGCCTGTCAGACATTAAAAGAGAATGTTAATCCAATCATATAAGAATAAATTTCTTCAGATAAAGAAGAAAGTAACCATGTCATTAACATTTGATCTTTGGTGAACCAATCAAGAAATTCAGGATTAGGAATTATAATGGCAGCATTGGTAGGATTGGGAATTTCCCGAGGTGGTGTAGGCCAACTGCCATCAATAAAGGACTTCAGATTTTGGTAATTAAGTAAAGGAAGGAATTTAGTCTTCCAGGCAAGGTAATTGTGAGGTTTGAGTTTAATGGCAAAAGAATGATGGGTTTGAGAAAGGACAGTACTAACAGTAAGTGAGTTGGTGGCAGAAACAAGAGCTATGTTATTGGGAGAGGAAGTCATGATAAAAATTTTTTTTAAAAGGATAGCAGCTCTAATACCATATAAAATATACAACGTAAGAGTGCTTTTATTTCTTGTATATATTTGTAATGAAAATGATACAACTATTTATATTGTATATAAAGGACATAGTATACTCTGTTATGGACACGAAAAATAGAGTAAGTCAAGGAGGAGATAAATCAAAGCTAACAAACTAACAACATATTAAACAAAATAACAGCAATAACAAACTAATAATCCTAACAACATATCTTGATCCCTTTACAACAAGTAGTTTTAAAATGTTAAATATCAAACAATGAATTTGGAAGGAAAATGAAAAAAATTGTAGTTTAATAATTGTAATTAATAAAAGAATAAAAATTTTCAATAGATAATGGTTATGCAATTTACAATTCTAAAAAAAATAAAAATGGAGTGCACAAATCAATGGGTAGAGTGCAAAAATCTCCACCCTACTGATCTAGGGGAATATCCAAAGGTCAATTTTTTTGGTGGTGTATCCTTAGGAATCTTTTGTTAATTTAAGAAGCCTTACACAAAAGGAACTTAAGTAATTGATATGTGTGTAGAATTTGCTATCATGAACTTGAGTCAGTTAACTATATGCTGTTTGAATGTGCTCATGTAGAGCAACTTAATTTCCTTGTCAATTTAGTTATGTTCCTACCTTTAATAATTGTGAATCTATTTATGAATGGTAGAGAGGGGTGGTAAGGCTAATTAAAAAAGATGAGGATGGCTTTGCATTAATTTTGTATTTAGGAGGAATATTTATGAAAGAGTCTTAGAGGGGGGGTGAATAGGACTATCGAACAAAAATTAAAAATTAAAAGGTTTGAACAAGAATTAAGAGAATTGTTGAGAAAGAAAAATAAAGAACTCAATGATTTAAAGAGTTTGGATTCAACAACAATCCTACGTCTCCACCTAACTTTTCTCCAAGTTAGGATTTTTAATCACCCACAATCTTATTCACAAGATTGAGATTACACAAGAGTTTTATGGCTTACTCTTATAACCTTACAACTTGAGTTTTCTAGGATCACTCAAAAACCAAATTACAAGTGTTTTCAAGGCTCACATTAAAACCAAAATCCCAAGTGTTTTAATGGCTAAACACTTAAACTAATTCATTTAGAATAGAATCTCATTGCCCATTTTCTAAACTTAGAAAATATAAGAATAAGAATATTTATTCTAACACTCACCAACTCTCATAAGAGTATACAATAATGAATTTTAGAAGAGTTTAGAGAGCTTAATTGAATGTTTAAATGTATAAATATGAATGAGTAAGTTTCTTAACCTCAAAACAATCTTCAAAGGTCATATTTATACTTGAGCAATCCAATTATAGCTGTTAGAAGCAATGATTTCATTCCCAACATAAATCAAGTCCATTTGAATGAAAATTTGGACTTTTGAGCTGTATTTTGTCAGGTCCCGGTCGGGATATCATCCATCCTGGTCAGGACTAACACCAAATAGCCATTAGGAGTCGTTATATTTGAAAAAGTGCCCTGATCCCAATCGAGATATCATGGTCCTGATCGGGACTATCCTGTCCCAAGCAATGTCTTGATCGGGACATTCAATTATGATGGATACTGCCCTTTTGTGAATTTTTGCTCTTCTTGGGTCCTGATTAGGATTATGACATAAATCGTAACTTTTTATGCAATTTAGTCCTTGTGATGAGTCCGATTGAGATAGTTCTTGTAATGGCTTTCCGAAATCATTTTTCTTTGATATTTTATATTATGTTGACTTCCAAATTATTTCTAACTTATACACACTTGAAGCAAACACATTAGTTACTCAAAATTAAGTTTATTAAGATCAAAATCAAGATTGTTAACTTGTTAAGGTCAATAATTTGGAAAGCTAGAAGTCATTCTATTTTTAAGAATTAGCCCTTAGATCCTTCATTCACTTGGAGGAAATCTTTTGAAAGCTTAACTAAATTTTTAGAAGTTTTTAAACAAGATAGTATGAGTGGAAAGGTTAAGTGTGTGCCCAAGGGTTTGGCAACCACGGCACTGTATGATCTCAAAGCCTATTGGGAAATACAAAATGGTTTTGTGGCCCAGAAAGGAGATGGAGTCGCCACTCGGATAAAAGCCAGGTCACATTGTATAGCAATTAGATTTAATAGAGATTCCCAAAAGTTATCATCAGAAATCGAGTTTGGAAATTGGGTATCGGCTTTTAGAATGTCCACCCAACCTTACGGTTGGCCTCCGTATGTGTTTTGTATTTTATTACCTTTGACTATTTAATTATTTCCTTATTTTATTATGGATCAAATTTATTTTCAATGTTATATTTTAGTTTGAGTTTGCACATTAGTCCCATTTTCATGCTTATAACCCAACATTCAATATAAATAAAACAAATAATAATAATTTACAACCATACATTCCTAATGAATGGGGGAAAGAATTAAGGATTATAATACTTTTTTCAAAGAAATGTAAAATAAACCAAAAATAAACTAATTAATTAGAAAAATAAAACCTCTTAAGAACTAATTAATAGGCTAACTATTTGATGATTAAAAATTACCAAACAATCCCTACAATGAGCATAAATTAGTCCTTTTTCACAAAACAATAATATTATTCATAAAATAACTAACAAGTACAATTTATAGGAAATAGAAATAAAATCACAAAATAGTCCACAAATGACATAACAATAGTATACAATAATAATACTAAACAACATAGTAATTATGTATAAAATCAAGATATATAACAAGACAAATATGGGAATCATATAAAATATACAAAATAAGAATTAAAGACCAAAGTAGAACCATGTAGGATTTTGATAAAATGGTGATGCCTCTTCAAAGAGGTGATCTGAGAGAAAGGACAATGCCTTTTCAAAGAGGTGATCTTATATCATCACAAAGAGAAGGGGTGATGCCTCTATGAAGAGACGTCGCCTCTTCAACAAACCCAAAAATATACTACATTTCTTAACTTTTAAGAAACTTCGAAATCAAGATAAACAAGCAAAGACTGATACAAATACACAAGGATCAACAACCAATACTTAATGTTTCACATATTCATACTTCCATATGACCTTAAAAAAGCAATAAAACTCAAGAAAACAAATAAGAGAGTAATAAATCAAAAGATTTTAATCAAATAAAGAATTTAAAGCTTGAAAATGAGAATTTTCACTAGTTTGAATGAGTTGATGCTCCTAACTAAGCTCTCAGAGATTGGTTTGTTGGTTTGAATGCTTTGAATGCAAAAGAGTCCTCTTTCTTCTTAAGAAAATCAAGTGTTTTAGCTCCAAAATCCCCTTTTTCTTATTTTTCTTCTTCTCTACTTTTTTTCTTATTTTTTTCTCTATTTTCTTTTTATCTTTCCAAATGTCCTCTTTTTATTTTTAGAGACTAAAAAGTCCAGCCCCCTCTCCTTTGCCCATACTCTTCCTTTTATGGCTCTTCGCTTTTTGCCTTTTTAAATTCCCAATAAACTCACTCTCTCCTCATCCTTCTCATCATTCCTCATGCTTTTTTTCTTTTTTATGCCATTTTTCCTTTCTTTTATGTCTAAAAATGCCCTAAATAAGAGGTAGGTAGGCCTCAACTATTGCCATTAATGGCATTTAATGCTATAGAGAGTAGCTGTGAAGAGGCGTTGCCTCTTTGGTGTGGCAACATAGGTTGGTGCCTCATCGATGCCCATGATGAAGAGGCGATGCCTCTTTATTGAGATGATCACCTCTTCACCTAGGCCTAGTCTGGGCCTTTGGGCTAAAAGGCAAAGGGCTGGGGCTTAAGGGCTAAATTTTGGGCTTAGGCTTGGTGTTTGGAGAATTTGGTGTTTTGGGTTTTCAAGTCTGTTTTAGAGAGGTTTTGAGCTTCCTTTGCATTCAAAACTCGTACTTTCTCATCATTGGACTTTTATTGCGAATTGATCAAACTAAAGGTGTCCACAGTTTGCCCCCTAGTTTTTTAAAAAACTAAATTTCTAGAAATTAATTTTTCCAAAATGCAACACAGACACAAAAACATTGAAGGATAAGAATGACATACCTGAATTTTAAGCTTTACTCTGGTCATGAGCCCTAAGAATTCAAATATGAGAGGTTAGACTTTTACTCAAAATGTGACCATGATCCTTGGGTTTTCTTGGTCTGATCAACCACTCAGTATAGTTTGGTATGATTCCCAAGTTTTTCTAGCTTAAGAAGTCACTCAATAGAAGACAAATGAAAATGTAACCGTGTTCCTCGAGTTTTCCTAGCTCGATCAGCCACTCATTATAGTTTTGTGTGATTTCCAAGTTTTCCTGGCTTGAGAAGTCACTTGGTAGAAGACAGATGAAAATGAAATCATGTTTTTTGGGTTTTCCTGGCTCGAGACGTCACTCAGTAGAAGATAGATGAAAACGTAATCATGTTCCTTAGTTTTTCCTAGCCCAATCAGTTACTTATTATAGTTTTATGTGATTATTAAGTTTTGTTGGCTTAAGAAGTCACTCAGTAAAGGAAGATACACTTTGAGGATTCAAACCTAACCAGACACCTCTTGTGATGTGCACTTTGGGGATTCAAACCAGACCAGACATCTATTTAGAAAGGAAGATGCACTTCGGGGATTCAAACCCAACTAGACATTCCTTGTGATTTGTACTTTAGGGATTTAAACCTTAACATACGATCTTTATAATGCACACTTTGAGGATTTAAACTCAACCAGACGCTTATTAAAAAATAAGATGCACTTTGGGGATTTAAACCCGATTAGACATTCCTTCTAATGATGTGAACTTCAGGAATTCATTGCTCGACCAATCACTTCTTGCCGTTAATGTTTTAATAAGAATATCTTTAATTCTTCAACATCAATTTTGGTGTACAACTGAGAAGTGAAATAAAAAAATTTCATCTTTTTTTTTTGCTCCATTAGGGAATATATTTCTGATGGGCCAACTTGTGTTCTTTTCATCTAATGGGCTTTACCTTTTTTCTTTGTTTTCTTTCTTTTTAACATATTTTCCTCTTTTACCTTTCTTCTTTTGCATATAATCTCCTTTTCATTCTTTTCAAATTCACTTTCCACCCTTTTTGCTTTCAAACTCTCCTTTTCTTTTTTCTCTTTTTTCACTTTTCAAAGATTTCTCTACGATGGACACCGCATGGACGCCAAATTTTTTAGCATGGGACCCAGTAGCACCTACAGTGCATTTTGTGTGTAATTTCGGTTTCAACATTAGAGATGAGATCCCCCTTTTCATAGACATGCGATCCTATATCTACAGATTTGCTATAGAAGATGTTAGTATCCAATTTCTTTGATTTTTCCTGCAAATAATATTAAATAACATCAATTTATTGTTTATAGATGCATGTTTATCACTTTAATCAAAAATAAATTTAATTTAATTTAATGAAATTATAAAAATTGAATAATTTTTCCAGATCACTGACATGCAGAGGTTTCACCTTTTTGATAGGGCGATCGCCTCTTTGATCAGTCGATCATTTTATCACAAAGAGATGATTGTCTCTTTCACATCTAAGTGCTTACAGAGAAGCGATCACCTCTTAGCTAAGAGGCGACGCCTCTTTAATGGGGTGATTACCTCTATCTTAGAGGCATTCACCTCATTAATAGAATTCTGAATAAAAAAGACTTCATTGATATGAAATGGTAATTCAACTCTCTATTTTGTTCCCATAGCTCGATGCCCATACCCTCAAGGGTACTGGAAACTTCAGCAGTGCCCGCATCTAGTATGATAAGCTTATAGATGTGGTGAAGACTCATATCTATGATACCAGATTTTTTATTTCATTCTCACACTTTAGGCATAATAAGGGCGTATAGACTACCAGCCTCTACATGCTCTAATGGAGAGATGATCCAACACTACTTATACATTCCAGCTTCCTTTTAAGGAGTTTACACTTGATCCAAATTGCTTTTGCAGCTATCATTGGTATTGCTTGCATAGGGGATTCTTTTCCTCTTGATGCGAGTCTCTATCACCTATCTCCAAACTGTCTTACTTTTATTAAGCATCTATTTGGCATGGTCTCAAATATGAAAGGGACATACACAATGAAGCTTGATTCCATCAGGAGCTTTTATACCTATGCTAGAGTTGAGGCAACTACCACACCTCATCAGATTGATCAGGTAGTGTACATATTCCTGGTTTACTTATTGGGCACCACTCTCTTTGCAGATATTGCCAGTTTTATATACTTAAGCTTTCTGATGCCCCTGAGAGATATAGACCTAGTGGCTTTATATGACTGGGGTAGTTGTGTTCTAGCGTATTTATATAGGAGTATGGATGAGTTAATGCATGAAGCCAAGAGGCTTTGTGGTTTCTGGCATGCCATTCTGGCACTTCCCTCCTTTTTTACTATTAGGTTCCATCTCAAGTTATATTATTATGATTTATTAATAGTTCTTCCTTTCTCTTGTAAGATTGGGCTCTAAAGCTTGAGTTGATTATAAGGATCACTCATGTTAACGACACTCCTTTTCCTACTATGGTGAGATGGGGCTCCAGTTGTGCTTAGAGGATTCCAGTTGTTCTTGTGTATATTCATCATAAGTGGCTGAACACTCTTACACATGATGAGGAAAGTAACTGCAAGCATAATTGTAATTAGTAACACATTTTCTTAATCAAATTCATTCACTTACCAACTTATTTTCATAGCTATGCCTAGATTTGTAGGTAGCTAGGTCAGATGGTTTTAGGCCATGGTCCATTTGATTCCACTATCCGAGAGGAGATACTACTTCAAGGACCTAATTATAGAGTTTGGTACCTCAACGATAGGGTACACCAGTGGTGGATGAGCGCTTGAGTAAGACAACCACCCCTCACTCCTCCTAAACATATTTTCTAGGCATATGAGTTAGAGGGAGATGAGCTTGATTAGGCTCTCGATATATGGATTTGCACGATTTCATCTCCTATAGAGGGTTCCTCTATCTGCACATGCACCTCAGATAAGTATGCAATTCTAGTAAATATATTAGTTCACATTTATGTTTATAGATACTATTTCCTAACTTAGTTTTCATTCTTAGGCTCCAGCTAGGGCACCAGCCCCTCATCCTAAGCCTACTGCACATGAGAGGCCTCATCAGCGTCCCCGCATTGTGCCTAATGGTAAGGGTACCTCCTCTGGTGTGCTTTCTACTAAGGAGCCTTCTAGTTTTGGGTCTTAGATGATAACTAATAGGCTCATTGCCACTCTTAACTTGCTAACCCACTGTTGGGTGCCTTCGGGTGATCTCTTTCATGAATTCTTGACTCTAGAAAAGAGCTTGGAGCTAGAGTTCTTCTTAGAGGTCACTACACATACGAGTTCCTTTCTTTCGAAGTCCTATTCTCAAATTTGACTTAACACATGATTAATTCTAACAATATATTAATTATGTATATACCTCGAGATTAAGGAGAGTATATGTATAGGGTGATTGAGGCCCATCAGGACTTCCTAATGCAAATGACATAACAATGGAAGGTAACAACTATGCTTTATTTCTATATGTATGCATGCTCTCATGATTTTTTACCTCTTATTTCATCTTAACAAAACTAAGATGAGGCTAGTCAAGCCAAGATTACTGCTCTTGAGTGTCAGCTTACTGCTCTTCAAGTCGAGGGTGACGAGGAGGAGGATGACACGAGTGATGACGAGGAGGCTGATCCTACTGATGATCCTGCGGACAATCCTACAAATGACCTATCGATGAGGGAGCTGATGAGCTTGGAGATGATGAGTAGAGGGATACCCTAAAGGCTTGTTAGCATAGGATCATTTTAATTGGAGACACTTTTGCTTCTTTGCACTGTTGATCTGTTACTTTCTAAATTAACTTCTCATTTTGGTATTTTCATATTTTACACTAGATGAATGCTATAACTTTTAATTTCATTTTGACTGCTGTAGATAGTAGGGTTTAGCACGCATCCAAGATTTTAGCAACTACGTCACTGTTTGAGCTCAGGGCTCTAGAGAACACACTAACCACTATCACTAAGACATGGAGTGGAGATGAGGAGTCGCCACCCAGGGTAATAACTAGGACAAATCGAAAATGTGGTACTCGATTCCCTAAAAGAAAGCTAGCACCACAACCAGGAGATTCTAGATACGGAATACTAACTTCTTTCAGTCTTGTGTTCATTTAGAATTACTTTATGAATTACTATCTTATCCTCTATTTACATGCAATTTCATATAAACCCAAAACAATAAACTCCAAGGCAAACTAGTAATGAAATATACAAGTAAATAATGCATTTAATCATATAACCCCTAAGGTAGTCTAATCTACATGGATTTTAATTAAATGAGTCAAATCTACATGTTTTAAATTATAAATGAACTTAAAGACCTAATTCCTTTTAATTTTAATTAAATGAACCTAAGTCTACTAATTTTAATTCTAAATATGAGCCTAAATCTACATATTATGAAGGTATTTAAATTAATGGGCATAAGTCTACACATTTTAATTAAATAATGATCTTAAATCTACAAATTATGAAAAAGGGCTTAAATTAAGTGAGCTAAGTCTAAATTAATTAAATTAAATTAAGTGAGCCTATATCTAATTTATTAAATGAGCCTAAAGGTATTTCTAACTTAAAATCTAATTAATTATGGACCTAAAAATATATTTTAATTAATTAAGCCTAATTAATTATTAAGTGATATGGGCTAAAAGAATTACCTAAACTTAAATAAATAAATCAAGACCTAAAGTGGGCTTAAGGTCCAAAACACAAAAAAAATAATAAATAAGTCCAAAAAAAATAAAAACATAAAAGAAACAATTAAATAAGATCAAACAAATAATTAAATTTATTCCTTACTACAACCCTAATTTTATTAACATGCAACCTAAATTAATCTACTTCCTCCATTGATTTTAAATAATTATCCAAATTGAAACCTAATTTTACTAACTAATTTAATCAAAATAAACACACAACCACACACATAATTTTATTATTCCCACTATTGGGGCTATTACATTAATTCCTAAAGCAATTAATATAAAAATAATAGATAATAAAATAAAAATAAAGATAATAAAAACAAAAAATAAAACCCTAGAAACTAAGTCTTTACGGAGCTTTGTTCATAATCTTCTGCAATCTTCTAATGAAATTCATCTCCCTCACATGATCACCATGCGTTTTCCTCCATAATCACCACAAAACATAAAATAAAATAACAATTAATGAATAAAGTATGATAAAATAATAAGAATAATAATGTAAAATAATAAAAAATAAATAAATAAATAAAAGAAGAATAGAAGAATATGATATGCTTATGGATGATTTAGGGTGCTCCTCAGATTGATAGTTCACCGTTTTTGACAAATCTTCGAATCTTTCTCCTTAAAAATTCTTTACGAGTCTTGAACTGATTGTTGAATCCAAAGGAAATTTTTTTAGGTAAAAAAATCAAAAGAAATCACGATTTTCCTCTTCTCTTCCGTTTCTTCTCCTTCTTTTTCTTTTTCTTTTTACGCCCCTTTTTTCTCCTCTTACGCTTTTCTCCTTTTTTCCTTCCTTTTTTTTCTTCCTTTCTATTCCATTGCTCCTTCCTTTCTTTTATAGTAGAACTAGGAGGCCTAACTCCAATCCTAATGTGATTCTAATTCCTAAAGTATATTCAGGAATTTTAAACCAATTAGGAATGAATTAATTAGGAAGTTTAAACCAATTAAAACACTAAATTGAGAGTAGTTTAGAAATAGGAAAATGGAGGAATTCAATTCCGACCGGGATTGTATAATTCCAGTCGGAATTATACAATCCCGATCGGAATTACATAATTCTGATCGGAATTATATAATTCCAATCAGAATTACATAATTCCGGTCGGAATTATGGAATTCCGACGCACTTCTTCTTTTTTTTAATTATAAAAAGGCCCTCGAAAAAATTTAAATTTTACAATTAGGTCCTAAAAACTTTACGATTTAGTCTCTGAAAAAATTAAATCCTTCCTTTAAAAGCCCTTATAATTTTTTAGGATTAAGTTTCGAAGACATTTTCATCACTGAAATCCTTTGTTACATCCATAACATGTCATCCCGAAATTGGGTGTCTACAGCTGCCCCTTTGGATAAATTAACAAAAATATTTATATACAGAATCCCCTTCTCTGATAACTGAATCTTGCATGTACAATATAGTCATTTTTCAATAATGAAATGTATACCCCTTACTGTTGGAGAGGTGTCGCCCCTTTATAAAGGGGTGATAGAGAATTACCTCAACACTTAAAGGCGTCACCTGATTATAGAGGAGATCGCCTCTGTAGGATCAGTCTGCAGCTACTTAAATCTTTAACTCTTCTTCTAAATCCACAATTTCCCATTCATGTGAATTCTTTTCATTATCTCTCTAGACAGCATCCTAACCTCTCAATATAATAGAAAGAAGTTTGAAATAGCTACAACCAAAACTAAAAAGCTTGGATGGTGGATCGTAGGCTAGATTGGAGCCATTTTATCTGTCCATTTTTCGATCTCTACATTCTAGGAAGATTAATTTCCTATTTTTCCATGTTCTTACTTAATTATGGGATCCTCATAAACATGTCTTCATATTCAACATAGTAGAGTTATGCCCCCTACCAGAGGAATTCCAAGCTATCTTGGGTTCCCAGATGGATTTTGCTTGTCAAATCATGATTTCTTCAGTTGAAACCCTATATTTACACTCCATCCAATACCAAATGGCTAGGTTATTCAACCTTTCCCCTTAGTCTTCTCTTCACCATATCTCTGGTAATGAGGTTCTAATATGTTTTTTTCCTGAAGTTTTGTGGCTATAGATAACAATAAGGTTTACTGGCCTCGAGTGATTGCTCTTTGCTTATATGCTCAATTTTTATTGGTTTCCCCTTTTGGCAACTAGGACCTAAAGATTCTTCATAATTTAGACAAAGTGGAAGCTAGCCTAAATCCTTTCCCTCTTATCCTGGTAGAGACCATTATTGTGCTTGACAACTTCTCTGAAACTAGGTGATTCTCAAGGAGTCCCTTGTTGTTGGAGGTGAGCTTCTTTTCTCTTTTATCATTTTTTATTTTTGTCATTTTTACCCATTCATTCTTCTAATTCTCAGGGAGTCCCTTGCTGCTGCAGGTGAGCTTCTTTTCTCTTTTATCATTTTTTATTTTTCTGTCATTTTTACCTATTCATTCTTTTAATAGGCATGATTTCATTAAAAGATGAGGTTACTCAAACCTCTCAGAGAAATTACATATTACAAGGCTAAAAACTGCCATACTAGGAGACTTCACCCCATTTTAGAGGATATTCAGAGCTAGTTATCTACATTTCCTAACACTATGATTCAGTGGATGTGCCCATGGTGGAGGTTGTAGCATGTGACCATTCGATCCTATACCTATTGCGTTCCACTAACTGGTCTCCATTTTGCCACTTTCTAGAATCTTACTAGGCTTTATGGACAATATAGGCATAAACAATTGATTGTGGAGAATTACTGACTTCAAATTCTAATCGCTTTGCCATTGAAATTATTCCTCCTTTTGGCAAGACCAGAATCACACCAATGCATGCTCCTCTCTTATTGACTGCTCCATTAAAATACATTTTTCATGTCTAGATCTCTATTACCCTAAGTACTCGTCCAAAAATTTTAACTCCCATTCTTGTCCATTATCTATAGGATTTTAAGCTAAAAATTTTGCTACAAATCTCCCTTTTATCACCTTCTTTGCCACATAGTCTATGTCAAATTCAATAAGCAAGACAAACCATCTAGCTAATTTCCCTATAAAAGAGGGAGTCTATTGAGGATACTTAAGAGGATCATACTTAGAGACCGCCTGAATTCTATAAGATTAAAAGTAAAGTTAGAGCTTCTTTGTCACCTAAATTACAAGCAAGTTCCCTTTACTAGACTGTAATTGGCTTCATAGGGTAGAAGCTTCTTACTTAAATAATACACAACATGCTTAAATCTTCCTTCTCCTTCTTGAGCTAGCATTGCACTAAATGCATCCTTCTTTATTACCAGGTAAAGAAATAAAGAATTAAATGTACGATTGAAGGATTCATCAAATAATTCTTAATAGTTTTAAAACCTTGTTGACATTTGTCATCCTAAATGATCGGTTGATTCTTCTTCAAAAGCTTGAAGATTGGCTACCAGATGGTGGTTAACTTGGCTATGAACCTATTGATGTATTGCAACCGTCCAATGAACCCTTTGACCTTTTTCTTATTTTTTGGTGTAGGCATTTCTTTGATCGCACTCACTTTATCCAAATCCACCACTATGCCTATTTGGTTAACAATATGCCCTAGCAGCTTTTCGGAGGTTACCCTAAAAAAAAATTTCTTTGGATTCAACCTAAGGTTATACTTTTAAGCTCTTGCTAGGAACTTGTCTAGAGCCTCAAAATGCCCTTCTCTAGTCGGGGACTTGACCATCATGTCATCCACGTACACCTCTATCTCTTCATAGACCATATTATGCAGTAAAGTTGTAGCCATCCTTTGATAAGTAGCTCTTGCATTTTTCAACCCAAATGACATGACTGTATAACAATAAACACCCCATTTAGTGGTGAAAGAAGTTTTCAACTTATCAATCATTGCCATCATAATCTAGTTGTATCCTGAGAAGCCATCCATAAAGGAGTACATAGCATTTAAAGCTATATTATTGACTAAAGTGTCAATATGCAGCAAGGAAAACTCATCTTTTAGACAAGCCTTATTCAAATCCCTATAGTCCATGCATATCCTGACTCTCCTATCCTTTTTAGGAATTGAAACTATGTTGGCTAGCCACTAGGTGTCATCTACCACTTTTAAGAACTTTGCTTTCAGTTGTTTCTCCACTTCTTCTTTGATCAAGAGAGCCCATTCTGGCCTTAATATCCTCTTCTTCTATTTTATTGTTATGACATGAGAATACATGGGGATCTTATGTTCTACAATCTCTCTATCAATCCCAAGCATATCCTTTTAGCCCCAAGCAAATCCTTTCTGTCTTCTTTTTAATATTTCTTTCATTTTTTCTCTCTCATTAAGAGTTAAGTTAGAAGCAATCAGTATATTTTTAGGATCATCATATGTTCCTAGATTAAATGATTCAGTCTGCACTAAATTAATGTCAAACATATGGATGAAATGATCATCACAAACTAAATAACCATTAGGAAAAACATTGCACAAATAAGCAAAGTTGGACCTTATCGCACTAACTTTAAAAAAGAAAATGTCATCGGTTTCAAATAAGTTAGAAAGAGAAATGTTAAGGTCATCATAGAAAATATCCATAATGGAATCAAGAACATAGGATTCAAATTTGAACTCCTCTTCCTGGTCAGCAGTGTCCTCAACTCTATCTTAGGAATGTCCTCTTCTGATTCTAGAGTCAGTACCAGTTCCTTTACTATTTGCTCCTTAACAGCAACTTCGTTGATCCCAATCACATGTTTAGCAAAAATTTCAAACTTAGGGACCAATTTCTCAACAATCATCAAAGGCTTAGGAGCTCCTCTAGAGGGGTAGTTAGCACCTTCCTCCATAAATGTTTCCCATAATGTCTTTTTCTTTAGTTTAGCTCTAGCTTTGTTCTTCCCAAACTTTCCTTCAGCTTTATCCTCTTCTTTAGACTCATATGCTTCTGGATGCCCTACCCCGTGCTTCAAGATTGGCACTTTAGGTTCAATAAACTCAGGCGAGCCTTGCTAATTATTCCTCAATCCCATTTTAGGCATAAATTGCATGTTCTTCATTATACTCACAATTCTTGGATTCAGCTAATCTTCATAGATCATTCAAACCTCGAAACGTAGATTGTCAAGAATTTTACTAGGAGTTAAATTTAATACAGTGACAACAACTTTAGTTTCTGCCGTTATAATGACTACTCTTCCTTTATACAAAAATTTGATTTTCTAATGAATAGTAGATGGCACTCCCCTAACTAATGAAATCACAATCTTCCTAGAAGAATGTGAAGGTGAACTGAATATCTATTGCATGTAAGTTGACTTAAACTTCGATAGGTCAAGTCTTGATCAAAGCTCTAAAGGTTCCCTCAACTGGCCTTTTTGCATCATTATAGGCTTTAATGACCACATTAGATGGCTTTAGATAAGTTATTGCCAACCCAACTTTGGCAAGATCTGTAGAGGGCACACATTGATGGTAGATCCATTATCCACCATTACGCTGTAAGTTAATTTTCCTTTTACCTCTACCTTTATGAATAAGGCTTTACTATGGTCTCTACCTTCAAAGGGTAAATCATCATTTATAAACACAATTGCCCCTGGAGAGCTTTCTGTTAGTGAATCTACCATTTATTCTAGAGTGTGCATTGAGGGGATCTTTTTATGATTAAGGGCCATAACCAGTGCTTCCCAATGGGCTCAAGAGTTCATAAGCAGCTCCCAAACACTGACAAGAGTTTTCTCATCTCTTCTGGTCTCAACAACTTCCTCATTCTACTTTCCTTTCTCTAGTTCTTCCTTTGAGTCGACTTTCTCTTCTTTTGGTTCATCATTTTTTACTTCCTCTCTCTTCTCAAGCTTCTCAACTGATTAGGCTATCTTCCCTTTATTATTTTTTCACAGATCAATTGCTTCCCCTACTTTATCATAGAAACTCCAAATGTCCAAAACATTCATATAAAGTTCCACAAAATTAGTTCAGGTTCAGGTCTTTTGTTTATGGTTTTAGTGGCATGGGTATGGCATCAACAAAGGAATTAAGGACTTGTTCCTTTGTTAAGCCGATATTAATCATCAAGATGCATGGATTTGGTGGCGGTACATTGCGATAGTTAGGCAAAGGGTTATTTTGGGTGTTTGGTTTTCTAGTTTTAGGATTAGTTATCTTACCTGAATTGATTAAATCTTGAACCTTATATTTCAAGTGAGTGTAACCATCAATATCGTGTCCAATGTTTTAGTGATATTTGCAGTATAATTTTGGGTTGGCATTTGGAAAAGGTGGTCTTTGAGGCAAGGGTTGTAAGACGTTATTTTCAATTAGTTTCTCTAGGACTTTGGAGAGGGGTCTTCCCAAGTTAGAAGACCTTCATGGTTGTCTAACAGTATTGATTAGTATATTACTGATCAGCCTAATTCCACTATTGGATCCAATCCCTTCTCTGCTTGCAGGTCTTCTACTGAAGAATTTTTTCTCTTGTGCCAAGTTGAATTCTTTCTATACCCTAAATCTATACAACTCCTTAAAGTTTTAAATTCTCAAATCTTTCAAATTTTAGAGAGCGAAAGCACACACCCTTCTATCCCTATCACTAACTGATCATATTCTTTAGGCTAGTGCTTCATCTGTACCAATTTTGCTCTCCACCTAATCAAGTAATCAGCGAAAGACTCATTGAATTTTTGGTTTAAATTTTATAAGTCTCTTAAAGATGCTTTCATTTGATTGTAAAGACTATACTACTTTATAAATGTAGCGCGTAATCCCTCCCAGTCATCTTGGATATGGGATTCCAAAGCATAATACCATTTGATGGGTGTTCCTTCTAGAGATAGAGGAAATTACTTCATAATCTCTGCCTTGGTCAAATCGGTCATCTTCATATGAGTCATATATTGCTTCAGATATAGATAGGGATCCTCAGTGCTAGTAAATTCTCATGTTAGGGAATTTAAAATTCTAGGGTAGAGGGTCATCATCTCCATCTAAACTCATATAACTGATATGCTCATCAGAGCATTTATCCCCTTCTTTTTCATCATTAACTGCATTTGAGCCATAGTCTTGGTCACATTTTTAGCCCAATTATACTTTTCCACATTTTCTGTAGTGTTTGAATTCACATTCTATCTGGCTATAGGCTCTGCCACTAAAGTTTCCTGATCATCCTCTCTTTCCTATCTTTCAGAGTCTTTAGCATCCAAATTAAATGGTTGTGGTTGAGGTGTTGGCAGTTTCTATCTAACTGGTCCCCTCATTTTGGCCATCATCTCTTGCATAATTATCTAGTTCTGATTGGCTATCTTTGCTTTCAACCTATGCCCATAAGCCTCACTATTAAATTCTGCCATCTCAGTTTCTCTAAAAATCCTAACCTGATGTCCAGTGTCAAATTGCTTTCAACTGAAAGACTATCGTGAATCTATATCTACAATCACCACGGATTAGAAATATGCATGTCATGCATGCATGAGATATAAATTTAATTAAATAGGAAATAAACACATACTCTATTTACACATAACAATAATAAACAAGATATAAAGCTTCAAATGGTATCTGCACCCTTATTCCTCCCACACACATGTTCACTGGTGAGTTCCTTATCCTAGGATTATTGTTCTGGGTTTTAATTATTAGTAAGGGATAATAAAACTGATGGATGCAAGATTACTCTCAAGCCAATACAAACAAGTAGTAATTTCTTCAAATAATTTCAAAGTACATTTTAATGTGCCAAGAATGACATCATAGGCCCACCTTGTCAAGATCCATTTATAATGGGCTAAAATAGGCGTGAGAGGCCTATCTTGTCAAGGTTTGTTTGTAATGGGCTTGGGCCTTATAAAAAGAATTACCATATGGCATCAAACATATGCATTTGGAAAAATTCTAACGGAAATTGCTAAATCATTACATGAGCTGGGTCTCGAGTAATAAGCTTCAGCTCCCAAAGCTATATACTTCCATTACGTCTCCCTACTAAAGGGTCCATGCAACATGGATAAGTATGTGCTATGAGTGACAATAAATGAATACTCCACTACTAGGTTTGAGTGATACACATGTAGCAAAGCAAAAACTATTGTCGGTTTATGTAGGACTTGATGTGCATCTTGTGTGGAAATGTGTAGTGAATGCAAGAATTTTCAAAGAAAATAAGGAAATAATCAAAGATGATAAATTAAGAAACATTTGGAATCAGTTTCTTTATTCCCTAGTGGAGTCACTATTGTGACCGGCGGGGTTAAGCACATGCTCAAGTGTTTGGTGACCACAACACTATATGAGCTCAAGGCCTATTAGAAAATACAAAATAGGCTTGTGGCCTAAAATGGAGATGAAGTTACCACTCAGATAATAGCTGGGACACACTATATTACAACTAGATTCCATCGAGGTTCCCAAAATCCGTCATCAGAGATCTAGTTTAGAAACTATGTATGGGCTTTTGGAATGCCCACCCAACCTTGTGGTTGGCCTCCGTGTGTGTTTTGTATTTTATTACCTTTGACTATTTAATTATTTCTTTATTTTAATGTGGATCACAATCATTTCCAATTTTATATTTTAGTTCGAGTTTGCACATTAGTCCCATTTTCATGTGTATAACCCGACATTCAATATATATAAAAAAATAATAATAATTTACAACCATACATTCCAAATAAATGAGGAAAAAGATTAGGGATTACAATATTTTGTTTAAAGAAACATAAAATAAACCAAAAATAAACTAATTAATTAGAAAAATAAAACCTCTCAAGAACTAATTAATAGGCTAACTATTTAATAATTAAAAATCACAAAACAATCCCTGCAATAAGCATAAATTAGTCCTTCCTCACAAAATAACTAACAAGTACGATTTATAGGAAATAGAAATAAAATCACAAAATAGTCCATAAATAACATAATAATATTGTACAATAATAATATTAAACAACATAATAATTATGTCTAAAATCAAGATATATAACAAGACAAAAATGAAAATCATGGAAAATATACAAAATAAGCATGAAAGACCAAAGCAGAATCATGCAAGATCCTGATAAAGTGGTGTCGCCTCCTGACCAGGAGGCCATCTCAGATCGCCATAAAGAGAAGGGGCAACGCCTCTATGAAGAGACATTGCCTCTTCAATAGACTTAAAAACATACTACATTTCTTAACTTCTAAGAAACTTCAAAATCAAGACAAACAAGCAAAGACTAACACAAATACACAAAGATCGATAACCAATACTCAATGTTTCACATACTCATTCTTCCATATGACCTTAAACAAGTAATAAAACTCAAGAAAATAAGCAAGAGAGTAATAAATTAAAAGCTTTTAATAAAACGAAGAACTTAAAGCTTGAAAATGAGAATTCTTACTGGTTTGGATGAGTTAATACTCCTAACTAAGCCCTCAGAGCTTGGTTTGTTAGTTTGAATGCTTTAAATGCAAGAGAATCCTCTTCCTTCTCAAGAAAATCAAGTCTTTAGCTCCAAAATCCCCCTCTTCTTCTTCTTCTTCTCCTCTTCTTTTCTTTTTTTTTTCTCTGTTTTCTTTTTTCTTTCCAAACATCCTTTTTTTTTAGAGACTAAAAATTCCAACCCCCTCCCACACCCACACTCTTTCTTTCAAGCTTCTTCTCTTTTTGCCTTTTTCAATTCTTAAGAAACTCACTCTCACCCTCTCCCCATCATTCTCATAATTCCCTATGCTTTTTTTTCTTTTTCCTACCTTTTTTCATTTCTTTTCATCTAAAAATGCCTCAAACTAAAGGTAGGTAGGTCTTAATTGTTGCCATTAATAACATATAATATTGTAAAGGGTGGCTGTAAAGAGGCGCTACCTCACCGATACCCAGCTTGAAGAGGCAATGCCTCTTCGTTGAGGCGATCGCCTCTTCACCTAGGCTATGTCTGGGCCTCTAGGCCAAAAAGCAATGGTCTTGGTGTAAACACCTAATTTTAGGATGACTTGAGTTTGGATGCAATATAGGACACAATGATAAAAATTGACTATGAAATTAGACTTATTGGTTTTGAACTAAATTGTAAATTATTTTTAGCACTTTTTTTAAATTTTTATTTATCTATTTATTTATTTAATTTTTAAAAAAATTTATAAAAGAAAATAAATAAATAAAAATAAATAAATAAATTTTCAATAAAAGGGGAAAATAAAAAATAAAAAGAAAAAAAAAGGGCCAAAAGGCCAAATGGCCAAGTGGGCAAAAACATGGCCAATGGCCATATGGCTTTACAGTGGCCATTCCACTGCATTGATGCCGATTTTCATTTTTTTTATTATTTTCTTTCCTTTTTTCTTTATTTTTTATTTAATTATTTTAATTTTATTATAATTCCTAATAAACTACAATTATCAATTTGTTAGGATCAGATTTGGTTCTATTTTGATTATCTTATTTTTCCTTTTTAAATAAACAATATTTCATAGAGAAAGGGGAGACTCTTGACTTTTGCCCTAATTTTTTCTATTTTAGCTGTGGGAAACTCTCTGCCTTCTTTTTAATTCTTTGCCGTGGCTTTTCTGATTTTAGCGATGAGCCAAAAATATTGTTCTCTTTCACGTACTTTTTGAGTCCTTTTTCAATAATCAGATTCAAATAAACCTAAAATCACAAACAAAACAAAAACCACAGATTCTTCAATCAACGGTGATCATCCTTTTGAGGGAAATCAATACTGCATTGATCAAATCATCTCTTCTTCTACTCCTTTCTATTTTGATTTTGATTTTTTTTATTCTTTTGATTTAATTTAATTTTTATTTTTATTTTGTTTAGGTACTAATCTATATTTATTTTATTTTATTTATTTTGTGTTTCATGATAGATGAGGTGATACGAATTCACTATGGAGAACAAAATCCATGAAGATCCATCGAATGTCATGGATTAAATTTTGTATTTGAATGTAGTTTTTATGGTTTTTATTTATTTGTTATTATTTTGTTGGTTGTTTTATTTTGTGTTTTTGTTCATTTTAATTTTTTTTAGGTTGTATTAATTTTTATTTTTATTTTCCGTAGATCATTGTAATAGCCCTAATAATGGAAAATAGTGAATATTTTTGTTTTCTGTCATTAAAATTAATTAGTAAAAATTAATCAAATCAGTAGTGACAATAGATTAATTTTTAGGTTGCATGAAATCAAATTAGGTTTTTTAGAAGAAATAATTTTAATTGCTTGTTTGATTGTTTTGGTATTTTTTTTTATGTTTGTTGGGCTTTTTCTTATTTTTATTCGTTTCGGATCCAAGCCCACATTAGGCTTTAACCCATTTAATTAATAGGCCTTTAAAATTGGATTTTAGATTAAATTAACTTAGGCTCATTAAGTTAATTTAGATTTAGGTAAATTTTTAGTTTAATTAAAATTAATTTAGACTTAGCTTAGCCTATTAAAGCATTTTATTTTTAAAATAAATAGATTTAGGATCACATCACTTAATTTAAAATTAATTAGAATTAAGCACACTAATTTATTTCTATTTTATTTCTTAAAATTAATAGACTTAAGCCCACTTTTTTTAGAATTAAAACAAGTAGACTTAGACTCATTAATTATCTTAAAATATAGGCCCACATTTAGTTTCATTTTACTTGTAAATAAAATATAGACTTAGCTAAACTAAAATTAACATAGTTTAGATTAATTTAGGGACGTCTTGTTATATGAGTGCAATTTTTATGTGCCATTTCAGGACTAGTTGCCTTAGGTTAGATGAATGAAAATTAAGGTTTAAAATAAAATGCATGTAATTAGAAAATAAGATAATAATTAATAAACTAATTCTAAATGCATACAAGATTGAAGGAAGTTTGTATTCCATATGCATAATTTCCTAGTTGTGGTGCTAACTCTCTATTAGAGAATCAAGTTACCACCACCTTCGAATTGTTCCAATTATTACCCTCGGTGGCGACTCCTTATCACCACACTATGTCTTTGTGATATAGTAGTATGTTCTTTAGAGCCCTAAGCTCAAACAATATTGCGGTTGTTAAAATCTTGGACGCATGCTAAACCCCGCCATTTACAATGGCAACTCCATTGGGGATAACAGATACTGATTCTACTTGTGTTCTTTAGAATTATTTTATTAATTATTATTTTATTCTTACATTCATTTTGCATGTCCCTATTAACCAATGGCATTGGTCTATGGTTCTATGATTTTACTAGCTTTATGGGATTATAGATTAGCTAACTGTCACTTTTAGCCTTAACTCAGTTCAAGATTGATTATCGGGTTCATCTGACCAGAGTTTGTAACCCAAGTCCTACAGGGCGGTAGTCTTCTCTCAAGTTTGTAAAGGATGTCGAGCCCTTCTGACCTTGGCCTATAACTCAAGTCTTAAAGGAAGACATCTTGCTAAAGGAACCTTAACTTTTCTACCAGACTCAGCTCATGCAGTGGCCTAGTAATTTCCTCTAAGATTACCCAAATTGCTTGTGTTTATTGCCATGATGTATTTCTATTTATAAAGGTCCAAGCCCATACATTTTGAGGCCCATTTGGGTTAATAAAGATTGGGCTAAACTTATATACTTAGAAATGGTGTTTCTATGCTTTTACTGCTTCAAGAGATATGACATGCATGTCAGTTCTTGATATCCCCTATTGATATTAAAGCTAAGATAAAAAATTATAAGAAAAGAGACTCACCATTGAACACATGTGTGGGAGGAATAAGGTTGGAAGGATGTATGTTGTACACTTGACTATTTATTTGTATACTTAACTTGACTTGCTACTTACTGCATAACACGTGCATCATGCATACATGCATTATATATAGTTCATGCATCATAACACTTTATTTTTCAGCCATCAAAGATTCATCCAAGTCTTCCTGTGTTTGGAAACGGAAAGGTGGTAGATTATTGAGAATCGATCTGAGTCCACAATCAATAGCAAAAGAGATCCTCTCAAGATTAGAGAAGAGTCCTATCAATCCACTTTACTTAGAAGCTACAACAAATCAAATAGAAGAAATAGAACAACAATGAGGAATCTGGACCTTAGAAGACATTAAGGAAGCTTTGATGGATGACGTGAGTGCCATGATTCAAGATGAACTGACAAGCCTTAGTTGGATTAATGCCACCTGCTGCTGCTGTTCCACCACTTGTAATTAAACAAGCACCTAGTGCTACAACTATTCCACCTGCTGAAAATGCTCCACCTATTGCTCTTGCACATATACCTATTACTCCTGCTCCTATTGATAATATTGGAGGCTAACCTGTTGTTAAAAATCCACTTGTTAAAGCGAAGCTCGAGGATGTTAAGAATTATATGGTAAAGAAAGTAAAGAGGGAATCACTTGAACTTGTCCAATATTATGAGTCCAAGCAGATACAAGCACTAACTCAGAAAATGTCTAAAATGGAGGAACTAATAAGAGGACAAGGCATGGGATACTCATTTGATTGTGACGATATGTTACAAATGGAAGGGGATAAATTGCCTGAGAAATTTAAAATGCCCCAATTACAGAATTTTAATGGAATTAGAGATCCAAGGATCCACATTAGTCAATATACAATAACTATAAGCACCAATAGAGCCCCATTAGCAGTAGTCACAAAGTTTTTTGTACTTTCCCTGGAGGGTATGGCTATGAACTAGTACCATGGGTTAGAAAAATTTATCTGGGCTGATTAGAGAGAATTATATACTGCTTTCTTGAAATAATATGATTATAACACCAGGTTGGAGGTATCTATTAGGGATTTGGAATTGACTAAACAAAAGCCAAAAGAATCATTCTCTAATTTTCTCACTAGATTCATGGATAAGGCAAGATTAATGAAAAATAAGTTGACTAAGAAGGATTAAGTTAGGATGCTTATATGTAATATGTCTCCTAATTTGGTTAAAAGGTTGCAAATGATGAACCCTAAATCTTTTGTAGACCTTTATGATGATGGATTACAAGCTGAGGAAATTGGGAGTGAGAAAAAGAAAAGCTTTAAAACTATTGGCATAAAGAAGTACCCAACTTGGGGAACACAATAAGGAAACACTAGCTAGATTATGGAAGTGCATGTTGTTCAATAACTAAGGAACAATTTTAACCAACCCCTATCTAAAGTCTTAGACCGCCTGATGCAAAAGGGCTTGCTCAAACCCCTTACCTTTTCCAGATCGCCAAACCTAAATGTCACAGGATATGACCCGAATAGTTATTGCAAATTCCACCAAGTTACTGGCCATTCCACAGACACCTGTACCCGCCTTAAACATGAAATCCAAAATTTTATAGACTTTAGAAAGATCATAGACCCTGAAAGTCCAAGCACCATAAATAATCCTTTCCCAAACTATCAAAATGTTCTACCCCTAACCACTATGATAATCAACTCATGAGTTAGTGAGGAAGAAGTGCCGAGCTCCTTTGAGAACATAAATGTCACGACCCAAATCGAGAGTCATGACCGGCGCTAGGGAATGAGAATTCTTTCAAATTCAGAACCCGTAGCAAGCCTTAAAAGAATAAAAGCATGCAATAAATAAATAAAATATGCACTATAAATAAAATCTCAAACCAATATAATAAAAATAACTTCTGATATATCATAAAATAAAATATATTATACAATATTTAGAGAAAAGCCTCTGAAATCACAATCAACATTCTATAAAATACAAACTACGACAACTACTACTACAGTTTTCTAGAATACAATAAAATTAAGTAAGTAATTTACAAAAAATAGCTGGGGTTGAAGAAATTCGACGGATGGGCCTACTACTGAGGTCTGAGGAAAAAGAATCTCCTAAAAAATCAACTAAGGGGAGTCAGACCTCATGACTGAATTGTTATATAATATATACATGCATCTCCTAATGTCATATGCAATCAATCATCTATATATAATAAATATATATATATACAAGCATTTCACACAAATGTTGAAATCACTTTATATAAGAATGCTGAAAAACATTATTTTATTGAAGGATTAAATAGAACCCTATTTAATCGCAACATCAATCAACAATAACTCTCTAGCCATACAGGCTCACTTAATGTAATATCCCGTGTTTTTAAAATAATTTTTACACTGTACCGGGATATACAGTGTCAATAATTTTTATGCATTATACGATGTTTTTATGAGTTAATATGTATTTTAAACCTATTTTAATTACTGTCTATTATTTTCAGTATTTTACGTAAAATTTTCCCGGGACTTTCATTTTCGGGGAAATTTCTACGTAAACAATGTATTATTAATTATTCTAAATGTATTTACGGGTTTGCATGAACTCATACATATTTTTAATTTATTAAATAAAGCCTGTGTGTGTATATTTATTTAATTAGGGTTTATTATTACCCTAATATTTTATTATTTATTTATTATTATTTGATTATTTTATTTATTATTAAATTATTAAAATTTATTATTTTATTATTATTTATTTATTAATATTTAATTATTTTATTTTTTTTTATTTTTTTTCTTTTTCTTTTTCTTTCTTTTTCTTTTTCTTTCTCTTTCCTTTTCTTTCTTTTTCTTTTTCTTCTTCTTCTTCTTCTTCTTCTTCCCGTGGGTGCCCGCCGGACCACCATTTTTTCTCACCATCGTTTCTCCCTCCTCCGGCCACCGTTTTTGACACCGCCGGTCTCTATCTTCTCCTTGAGCTCCGGTGAGTGTTATTCTAGCTTTGGTTTGAGCTAAAATGGTCTAGAATTGCTTAGGTTTTGATTTGAATATTTCGGCCACTTTTGGTTTTCGATTTTTTTGAGCTTCAATTTGGATGATTCATGGAAACTTCCTTCACAAATGTTGTTCCTGGTAGTTTAATCTTCATGTATGAATTTTTACAGAATTTTTGGAGGTTTTTTGGATTTTTGGGTATTTTTGAATATTTTAATATTATTTTCTAATTTTCGGAAATTAATTATTTAAATTATGAAATTGGAGTTTATGGTTGAATTAGGTGTTGAAATGAATTATAGGAATTTATTTGGAATTTTTATGAATTTCTAAGTATTTATTTTTAATTATTGAAGTTTATGTGATTTTGTAAAATTAAGTTAATTGTGTTTTAAATTGAATTTAATTGGTTAATTGAGTTTAATTATTAATATTATTGATAAATATGTTGAGAAAATTAATTTTGGATAATTGTATGATTTTTGGTGAATTTTTGAAGTAATTTAGGTATATATATATATATATAGGGGTATTTTGGTAATTTTACCCTAAATTGTCTAAAAATGTAATTTAATTGGTTTTAATATTTATTTAAGGTATAAAAATGATTTCTACAAAATATTTGGTATTTTTAACTAATTAAAACTATTTTTCGGGAATTATTTTCAATTATATATATAATATACGGTTTTTCAAATAAAATGAGTTTTAATCGGTTTTTATAGTGTTTCAAGGTTAATTATGTAATTTTTACCTATAAAATGTATTTTTATGATTTAAGGATATTTTTGGTATATTTGAATATATATATTCTGTGTTTGTGGACCCCGGTCGACAGATTGTAGTCTGGAGTCCGACCGAGGAGTTGTGATCGATTGTGGTGTTATTTTTGAAGTGTATTTTCTTTGCAGGGTCGGCTCTACTCTTTTGAGTAGAGAGATGTTCGTTTTACAGGGGAGGTTCTGCCGGATTTTCGGTAGAATTCTCGTAAAACGTGATATCCAGTCGAACCCTAATTTTCGATTCTGTATTTAATACTCTAGATTGAATTCTAGGATTTCTGTTAGGGTTATTCTGATGTCGAGTAATTATTTCTTGTTTAGTTGCGCCGAGACCGAGGGTTAGTGGACCAGGCCCGTCGGACCTGTCTCGTGGAGCGCATTAGGTGAGTTACTATATTATATATATATGCTTAGGATGCATGATTTAGAAAATGCATGTTTTATCTTTACTAAATATGCATAAATAACATGATTTATATTTAAGTATATTTTTGGTATATAATAAATTATATACATGTTTTATTAATAAAATATATTTAAAATGTTTTTAAATATATTTTTTAATTTAATTTGTGATTTGATTGGATTTATTTGACATATATACTCAACAATATACCTGGTTTATGTTTGGTATATTTTCGGTATATATATGGTTTATATTGCTATTTCATTTATATCCATGCATCATTTTATTTTTGTGAATGAATGTTTTATATTTAAGAATGAAGGATATCAATAGAACGTGCTACCTAGTGGGCAGCACTAGGACCGAGTACGTACCGGTACGCCTATAGTATTTAGGCTATATTACTAACTATTTGTGGATATTGATTTGATTATGATTATTGATATGTGAGATGTGGTTTGGAGGTGTGATTGCTGGAGCTCGGTTGACCAAGTGTCTCGGGGCCAATCACACTGGCAGTTAGACTGCTGGAGCTCGGTTGACTTAGTGTCTCGAGGCCAGTCTACTGTCCAAATGGATTAAGTGGATATATTTGGAATCAGTGAGCCTGTATGGCTAGAGTGTTGTTTAACACTATTTTCTGAGGGTGCGATATTCTAGGGTTTTATAATCCTTCATAAAAGATGATTTTCAGATAAATTATATAAAAACGATTTTTCTGCATCTGTATGAATTGCCTGTATATATATACATATTAGATATGTATTATTGACTGTATGCATAGTCATTTAGAGTGTATGTATATATATTATAGTAATTCACTCAGTGAGGTCTGGACTCCCCTCGTTGACTATTTTTCAGGAGAGTCAACTTCCTCAGACCTCAGTAGCAGGTCGATACGCCGGATTTCTTCCGCCCCGGCTTCTTTATGTAAATTGTATATTTGAGTCTTATTTATTTACTCTAGATACTGCAGTAGTTTGTGATTTTCAGTAGTTGTGAATTAAAGTATTGTTTTAAAGAGATGTATTATAGTAAAACTGGATTTGTATAAAGATTATACATTTATGAGATATATATGCGATGTGATGAGTTTTGAATTTTATCCAGTTGAGATGGATGATATTGTAATATTTATGATTTTATTTTCCGCTGCACATATATATATTATATGGTTATTGTTATTGCATGATTTATTTTTATTTTTTTTAGGCTTGCTACGGGTTCCGGATTCGAAAGAATTCCCCGTTCCCTAGCGCCGGTCATGGCCCCCTGTTTTGGGTCGTGACACTTAATTCCAAATTAATTCACTTATTCCATATTGGACAATAGACTAGCCCCGAGACACTAAGTCAACCGAGATCCAGCAGTCTCACTGTCAGTGTGATTGGCTTCGAGACACTAGGTCAACCGAGCTTCAACAACCAAACCATTCAATGACATCAAATCTCAATCAATCAAATCACATCAAGTCATATTTCACCATAAGTGATTCTCACTCAACCCTAAATCTATCGCACCGGTTACGTACACGATCCTAGTGCTACCCATTAGGTAGCATGTTCTATCGATATCCTTTATTTAAAATAAAACATTCATATAGAAAATAAATAATGCAGAATAACATTCATAATAATAAAATAAACCATATATATACCAGAAATATACCTAAAATAAACTAAGTATATTTTGAATATATATGTCAAATAAATTCAAATCAGCAATGAAATATACTAAAAAATAAACCAATAATATACTAAAGACATTTTAAGTATAAATAAAAAATAAAACATGCATTTTTTTTGAAATATATCAAAAATATACTAAAAATATACCTAACATATACTTAAACATTTAATGAAACATTTATGAATAGATACATAGCAAAACATGTATATGTACTAAAACATGCATCCTAAATGCAATGTATATATAAAATAACAACTCACAAGTTTGCGCTCCTTGAGACTAGTTCGACGAGCCCACTAGGCCTTAGTCTCGATGCAACTAAACAATAAAATTGTAATAAAATCAGAATAAATCTAACTTATACTTTTAGAAACTCGATCTAGGAATATGGAACTCAAACAAAATCCAAAAACTCAGGATCGACGCGACGTCACATTTTACGAGAATTATACTGAAAATTCGATAAAGTTTCCTCTGTAAAATGGACATCTCTCTACTAAAAAGTAGAGCCGATCTTACAAGAAAAACACACTTCAAATAACATAATACACAACACCTTCAGTTAGGATCCCGAACTACATAATTTTCAACAGAAGTCCACAATTATACCAAAAATACAAATAATACAATAAATATATTAAAAATCAATAAATTCCACAAAGATCCTCAAAATATCAAAATATAGCATATTCAAACATTAGAACACTAAATATAATTAATTTATAATAATCAAATAAAAAATCCCAAAATAATAATATATATTATTAAAAATCAAGTTTCTCGAAATAGTAAAAATTCACTTTATACATTCAAATAACATAAATAGCCTATATACATATTAAAAAGTAATTAAAAACTCATTTAATTACCAATTTAGTAAATAATATATTATTTGAAAATAATTTATAAAAATTAGTATTAATTAGTTAAAAATAATAAATAATTTATAAAAATCATTTTATTACCTTAAATAATTCTAAACCCAATTAAAAAATATTTTTTAACTATAATTTTAACAAAATTACACAATTACCTTAATAATTCAAAATATCCATAATATAACTAATATTCCTCAAAAATTATTTTATCAACATACATTATTCTAATATCAACCAAAACACATAATTAAACAATAATTTCAACAAAAATACAAATTTAACCTAATAATCCAATATTTACATAAATATAAAAATATTATTAAAAATTACATAATATTCTCAAAAATTATTTTCTCAACACTAAAATTAATAACAATATATAATAACACCAAATCAACCAATTTTATAATTAAATAAATTAATTTACGAAAATTAAATAATAATAATAAAATAAAAAAATTCACCAAAATTCAAATAAATTCCAAAAAATAAAAAAAAATATATTTTCATGAAGCTTGAGCTACTAGAATCATTATTTGTTAAGGGAGTTTTCAAAAATCAACCCAAAAAAAAAAAAAACCCTAAAAGCTCAAAACTAGAAATCTAAGAAAACTCACAAGACGATCGACTTCAAGCTTAAAAGGCGCTTGGATTTGTCTTCCTCACAACTCAAGGAGTCGAACGGCGTTGGAATGGCGTGCTGTGGGTGGCCGGATCCATGAACACCGGTGAGGAGAAGGTTCTTGCAGTTGCTGCCAACGACGGAGAAGAAGAAGAAAACAACGATGAGGTTGGAAGAAGGAGGTGGTCGACGGCGGAGGCAGGGAGGCACCCCGACGGGAGAAAAATGGGATGACAGCGGGAAGAGGAAAGCTTTACAGTGTGTTCAACGTTTTTGTAAATGTATATATATATATACATATATTCACACACATACAAATAAAATACACATAAAATAACACTTAAAAATAACATTAATATAAACCATATTTATTAAATAATTTAATAATACCAATAATGTATATTAATAAAAATAATAATAGAATAATAATGCACATGCATAATAGTAACACTAAAAATAATAATAAAAATAATGATAGTGATAGTGATTGCAAAGTTTTTAAATAATATAATATAATTAAATTATTTACGTAAGAAAATATATATACAATAAAAAATACGAATATTGATCACAAATAAATAATAATAGAAAAATAAAATTTAAAATTTATTAACACTGCATATCTCAATTTATATTAAAATAATCTAAAAATAAGGGTTATTACAGTCTCCCCTCCTTATAGGAAATCGTCCCCGAATTCAAAGAAAAGAATAACTACAAGAATTAACCAGGAAAGAGATATGGGTAAGAAGCTCACATCTCAGCTTTGTTCTCCCAGATATGCTCTTCTATGTTGTTGCATCGCCACAACACCTTGACCATCAGAATCTGCTTCGAACGCAACTGTTGAACTTGATAGTCTACAATCATAATAGGTTCTTCCACGAATGTCAAGTCTTCATTCACTTCCACACTATCGGACTGTAACACGTGTGAAGGGTCTGAAATATACTCCCTTAGCATCGAGATATGGAACACTGGATGCAATTGAGAAAAACTTGGAAGCAAAGCCAACCAATATGCAACAGTGCCCACTCTCTCCAAAAATCTCAAATGGTCTATATACCTCGGTGCTAGCTTACCCTTCTTACCAAATGTCATCACATCCTTCATTGGAGACACCTTCAGAAACACATAGTCTCCTACTTGGAACTCCACATCTCTGCGTCTTGGATCCATATAACTCTTCTGTCTGCTAACTGCGATCTCTAGTCTCCTTTTAATCACAACAACCTTCTCTACAACATCCTGAACAATCTCAGGTCTAGTCAACGCTCTCTCCCTAATCTTATCCCAACTCAAAGGGGATCTACACTTCTTACCATGCAAAGCCTCATATGGTGCCATCCCAATACTGCTATAATAACTGTTATTATAAACAAACTCCATAAGTGGCAAATGATCACCCCAGCTACCTCCCAGATCCAAAACACACATCCTCAACATATCTTCTAGTGTCTGGGATCGTCCTCTCAGACTGACCATCTGTCTGAGGTTGAAAAGCAGTATTGAAATTGTTATGACCCAATATTTTAATTATAAAAATATATTTTGGGATATGCAGTATTAATAATATTAAAGTTTAATTGTGTATTATTATCATTAATTACTAATGTTAATTACGTATTTTATTTTAAGAGAATTATTTACGTAAAAATAATTTATTTACGCGGGTTTTATATTATTATTATTATTTGTAGTTAACCATCATTATTTTACGTATATATATATTTTCTCACGTAAAATAATTATTTTTGGAGTTTATTATTCAAATATTAAAGTTACTATTATTGTTGTTATTTTCAATAGTATTACTATTATTTTATTATTGTTAAGTGTATTATTATTATTTTTGTTGTTTGTTATTATTATGAGGCATTATTAATATTTTTAAATTAATATGCTACTATTATTAATATTATTATTGTCATTCGTTAATATTACATTATTTTATTTTATTAGTGCACGTGTGTGGGAATGTGTGTGGGTGTATATATATATATACACACAATAGTTTATATGGGTTATTATTATAATTATTGTGTGTTATTATTGTCATGGTTATTATTTTTATTAGCATTAGTATTATTTTATTGTTAATATTATTATGAATATTATTCTTATTATCCAATTATTTTATTAATAGTATTAATTTCAATTTTGCATTATATTTAATTGTATTTAGGTGCATGTGTGTGTACTCTATATATATATATAATAGGTTATAGGGTCATTATTCGGTCAACCACTACGTCTCCTTTTTCTTCTTTTTCTTTGTTCCAGAGCATTTTTTTCCTTTCTGTCTCGGTGCTTCCCATCCTAGCAGCACCACCAGCCCTCATGCTATCACCACCATCAACTCCTTCTTCTTTTCCTTGCTGTATTTTCTCCTTCTTGCGTGAAGTCAGCAACCTCCTTCTCTTTCTCGCATGAAGACCAGCCAACAACAGCTCTGACACTGGTTGCAGCAGCCTCTTCTATCATAGATTTTTGTTTAAGGTGACTTTTAGGCTCATTTAGTTGAGTTGTGAGGTTGATTTTTTGGGTTGTTCCTTGTTGTTTACTGGTTAACTATTAGTTGTTTGTTAGTAAACTGTTAGTTATTTATTAGTTATTGTGTTTATTTTAATTTTTAGTTAATTAATATAATTTTTTTGCTTAATTTATTTCCTAATATTTGGTTAATTTTTGAGTTGATCTATATGTACTTAGTTGATTTGAAATTATTTTAGTTTATTTTAATTATGGGTATTTTTGAATATTTTAATAATATAAATTGTAATTTTTGTTAATTATGTTAAATAATATTTTGGTGGGAAATTTGAGTAATTAGAGTTAGTATATTAAGTTAGTAATTTTTGTGTTAATAAAATTATTTTTAGTAATTTTATTTAATTTTTTGAGAAATTATTAGTATTATGTGATTTTTGATTTTATAAGTTAATTAT
The DNA here is from genome assembly GCA_947683625.1 of Mallotus nudiflorus. NCBI lineage: Eukaryota > Viridiplantae > Streptophyta > Magnoliopsida > Malpighiales > Euphorbiaceae > Mallotus > Mallotus nudiflorus. The sequence continues at coordinate 198,341 of CANTUR010000762.1, forward strand.
GAGTTTTTGTTGAAATTGTCATTAAATTATATGTTTTAAATGATTTTGAAATAATAATTGGTATTAAAATGATTTTTACAATTTATTTACTATTTTTCTCTAATTAATACTAATTTTGAAAATTATATTTAAATAATATATTATTTACTATTTTAATGATAAAATGGGGGTTTAAACTAATTTTATTATATAATTAAACTAGTTACGTTGTTAATTGTGAATTTAACCATTTTAGGTTAATTATTTGAAAATTTGGTTTTTATTAATATTGTATAATATTTGAGATTTTTTTAGTTAATTGTGATAATTTTGGAATATTATGTAAATAATAAATTTATTTATTATTTTGTGCTTAAATGGGTATTTGATTATTTATGATGTTTAAATTGTGATTTTAATAATTATTGGCAATTTATGTTAATTTAGTTATAAAATGGGAATTTTATTCCATTTATGAATTTATTATGAATATTATTTAAAAACTAGAATTTTATGTTTTAGTTGGAAAATAAAGGTTTATAATATTTTTATGGATTTTTTATGCTTTTTAGTATTTTATTATTTAATATTGTTGGTTTGTGATTTGTGAACCTCATTTGAGGATTCGTGCAGTTTGGGATCGTAACCCAAAGTGTTGTACTTTATGATTTTAGAAGTGTATTTTCTTTGCAAGATCAGCCCTACTTTTGTAAGGAGATGTTCGTTTTACAAAGGAGACTCTACCGAATTTTTGGTAGATTTCTTGTAAAATGTGACAACCAGTACGAGTCTAGTTTTGAAATTTTTGATTGAGTCTTCTATAGTAATCCTAAAGCGTAAAGTTAGAAGTTCATTATGATATTATATTATTATTTATTTTTCTAGTTGCGTCAAGACTGAGACCTAATCGAAACCAGGCCCGCTGAGTCTGTCTCATGGGAGCGCGAATCCGTGAGTTATTATACTATATATGCATTGCACTTTAGGATGCATGAATAAGGATTTTACATTTTATTTTACGTCTAAATGTGATTTATGTATGATTTAGTATATTTTCGGTTTATTTTTAGTAATTCTTTAGTATATTTAGGGTTTATTTTAATATATGCATGTTATATAATTAGGTATATTTTTAGTATATTTTTAATATATTTCAAATAAATGCATGTTATATTTTCAATATATATACTTAGAATGTTTTAGTATATTATTGGTTATATTGGTACATTTTTATGCTTGATTTCGAATTTATTTTACAAATATATACTTGAAATATACTTAGTTATTTTAAGTATATTTTTGGTATATATGTGGTTTATTTTGTTATTATGATTGTTATTATGTTTAAATATGCATTATATATTTTTCCATATGTATGTTTAATTTTAATTGAAGGATATCAATAGAATGTGCTACCTAGTGGGCAGCACTAAGACCGAGTACGTATCAGTGCGATAGATTATAGGGTTGAATTACTAACTTATTTGAGGGTGACATTTGATTGATCGATTTGATATTTGATGTGACTGAGTAGTGTGATTGTGGGGAGCTCAGTTGGCCTAGTGTCTCAGGGCTAATGACACTAACAGTCAGACTGTTGGAGCTCGGTTGACTTAGTGTCTCGAGGCCAGTCTACTGTCTAAAAATGGAATAAGTTAATTACCTTGGAATTAAGTGAGCGTATATGGCTAGAGCAGTATTATTGATTGAGGGGTTGCGATTAAATAGGGTTCTATTTGATCCTTCATATATTAAAATAAACATTTTCTACATTTATTATATATATAAAAGCAGAGTTTGACATTTGTGTGAAATGCATGTATGTATATATATATATATATATATATATATATTATATATATATATATATATATATATATATATATATATATATATATATATATATATGTCTGGCTGTATATGGTTTAGATTGCATTTATATATATTATAATAATTCACTCAGTGAAATCTGACCCCCTTCAATTATTTATTTTCAGAAGATCGTATATGGTCAAAACCTTAGTAGTAGAGCTCTTCCGCGGTGTTTTCCGCCCTGGCTAGATTTTGTAAAATTTATATTTAAACTCTGATTTGTATTCTAGAAACTGCAGTAGTAGTGTTATTGTATCAAAAGAGTATTATTTTATTCTGGATATTTTGTATCTAGTATATTGTATGAACATCTTTTATTTATGATAGAATATTGAGTATTTATTTTTATATATCGATTTGAAAAGTTTTAATTCTGTCATATTTTTATTTATTTATTGCATGTGCTTTTATTTTTTAAGGATTGCTATGTGTTCCGGATTCGAAAGAATACTCGTTCCCTAGCGCCGGTCATGACTCCTGGTTTGGGTCGTGGACAAAAATCCAACATGGTGCCCAAGGCACACAATATGCTTAATGTATAGCTTCACCAATCTAGCTACAGAATAAGTGGCTTTCACAGGCAAGAAATGTGCAAACTTGGTCAACCTGTCCACTATCACCTAGATGGAATCGTATCCATCCTTAGAATGAGGTAAACCAACCATAAAATCCATAGCAATCCTTTCCCACTTCCACTCTGGAATAGGAAGAGGCTGAAGCTTCCCAGAAGGCTTTTGATGTTCAGCTTTCACCTGCTGACATGTTAAATACTTAACAACATAACCATCTACATCCTTCTTTAATCCATCCTACCAGTACAAGTCTTTGAAACCGTGGTACATCTTAGTAACACCTGGATGTACGCTGTAAGTTGTAGAATGTGCTTCCTCAAGGATCTTTTGTCTCAAATTATCCACATTAAGAACACATAATCTACCACTGATCCACAAAACACCTTCATCATCAACTGTGAAATCAGTGAATTTTCCTGCTCGAACATTCTCTACAAGCTCTTTTAAAATAGGATCTCAGCCTTGAGTCTGCCTTAATCCTATCTCTCAACACAGATCAAACCTTAAACTGAGCTAATAGTCTACCAGATTTACTCATATTCATCATCAGACTTTGATCCACTAACTGGTGCAACTCTTGGATCAATGGTCTCTACTCCACATTAATGTGAGCAAGACTACCTGAGGACTTCCTACTCAAGGCATCTACTACCACATTAGCCTTACCTGGATGATAAAGGATCTCAGAGTCATAATCTTTTAGGAGTTCTAACCATCTCCTCTGCCTCAGTTTTAGATTTCTTTACTGGAAAATGTACTTAAGGACTCTTATGATCAGTTAAAATCTCACAAGTCACCCCGTACATATAATGTCTTTAGATCTTGAGAGCAAAGATCACTATAATCATCTCTAGCTCGTGGGTAAGATACTTTTATTCATGCTTCTTCAACTGCCTCGAAGCATAAGCTGCCACCTTACCATTTTGCATTAACATAAAACTTACGCCAACTCTAGAGGCATCACTGTAATATCCCGTGTTTTTAAAATATTTTTACACTGTACCGGGATATGCAGAGTTAATGATTTCTGTACATTATATGATATTTTTACGAGTTAATATGTATTTTAGACCTATTTTAAATACTGTGTTTTATTTACAGTGTTTTACGTAAAATTTTCCCGGGACTTGCATTTCCGGGGAAATTTTCACGTAAACAATTTATTATTAATTATTTTAAATGTATTTACGAACTTGCATGAACTCATACATATTTTTAAATTATTAAATAAAGCCTGTGTGTGTATATTTATTTAATTAGGGTTTATTATTACCACCCTAATATTTTATTAAGTATTTAATTGTTTTAATTGTTATTTAATTAATTTTATTTGGTATAAATTATTAAAATATTAATATTTTTATGTGTGTGGTGTATATTTGATGTGTGTGATTTAATATTATTTTAATATATAGTATAAAGTATATATATATACATATATACATTAAAAATCAAAAAAATTTACCAAATTACACATTTGCCCCCGACTCCTTCTCCTTCTCCTTCCCGCGCCCGACGACCACCACCCACCTCCACCGTCTGCAACTGCCGTTCCTTCACCATCGGTGTGCCTCTCGGCTTGCCACCGTCGCCTCCAGCCGTTCCCCGCCGCCAGCAGCTCCCTTCCCCGGCGCCGGCGAGCTAGTTTTCCTTTTTGGCCGAGATTTCTTCCCTTCGCCGTTTCTCCCTCCTCCGGCCACCGTTTTCGACACCGCTGGTCTCTTTCTTCTCCTTGAGCTCCGGTGAGTGTTATTCTAGCTTTGGTTTGAGTTGATTTGGTCTAGAATTGCTTAGTTTTCGATTTGTCAATTTCGGCCTATTAGGGTTTTTGATTTTTTTCGAATTGTTCTTGATTGATTCATGCTTAATTCCTTCACAAATGTTGTTCCTAGTAACTTAATCTACATGTATGAATTTTTGTAGAATTTTTGGAGGTTGTTTGGATTTTTGGGTATTTTTGAATATTTTAATATTATTTTCTAATTTCGGAAATTAATTATTTAAATTATGAAATTGGAGTTTATGGTTGAATTAGGTGTTGAAATGAATTATAGGAATTTATTTGGAATTTTTATGAATTTCTAAGTATTTATTTTTAATTATTGAAGTTTATGTAATTTTGAGAAATTAGGTTAAATGTGTTTTTATTTGAATTTAATTGGTTAATTGAGTTTAATTATTGGTATTATTGATAAATATGTTGAGAAAATTAATTTTGGATAATTGTATGATTTTTGGTGAATTTTTGAAGTAATTTAAGTATATTTATATATATAGGGGTATTTTGGTAATTTTACCCTAAATTGTCTAAAAATATAATTTAATTGGTTTTAATATTTATTTAAGGTATAAAAATGATTTCTACAAAATATTTGGTATTTTTAACTAATTAAAACTATTTTTCGGGAATTATTTTCAATTATATATATAATATACGGTTTTTCTAATAAAATGAGTTTTAATCGGTTTTTACAGTGTTTTAAGGTTAATTACGTAATTTCTACCTATGAAATGTATTTCTGTGATTTAAGGATATTTTCGGTATATCTGGAATTATTCTGTGTTTGTGGACCCCGGTCGGTGGACTGTAGTTTGGAGTCCGACCGTGGGATTTTGATTGTGTTGAGCTTGTATTTCGAAGTGTGTTTCTTTGCAGGGTCGGCTCTACTCTTTTGAGTAGAGAGATGTCCGTTTTACAGGGGAGGTTCTGTCGGATTTTCGGTAGAATTCTCGTAAAACGTGATGTCCAGTCGAACCCTAATTCTGTTTCTGTATTTAAATACTCTAGATCGAATTCTAGGATTTCTGTTAGGGTTATTCTGTTGTCGATTAATTATTTCTTGTTTAGTTGCGCCGAGACCGAGGACTAGTGGTCCAGGCCCGTCGGACCCGTCTCGTGAAGCGCACTAGGTGAGTTACTGTACTATGTATACATGCTTAGGATGCATGATTTAGAAATATATGTTTTAATTTGATTAAAATGTATAAATAATATGATTTGTATTTAAGTTTATTTTTGGTATATAATAAATTATATACATGTTTTATTAATAAAATATATTTAAAATGTATTTAAATATATTTTTAAATTAATTTGTGATTTGATTGGATTTATTTGACATATATATATTCTAAATATACCTGGTTTACTTTTGGTATATTTCCGGTATATATATGGTTTATATTGTTGATTTATTTAAATTCATGCATCATGTATTTGTGAATGAATGTTTTATTATTTATTAATGAAGGATATCAATAGAACGTGCTACCTAGTGGGCAGCACTAGGACCGAGTACGTACCGGTACGCCTATAGTATTTAGGCTATTATACTAACTATTTGTGGATATTGATTTGAAGTGATTATTGATATATGTGAGATGTGGTTTGGAGGTGTGATTGCTGGAGCTCGGTTGACCAAGTGTCTCGGGGCCAATCACACTGGCAGTCAGACTGCTGGAGCTCGGTTGACTTAGTGTCTCTGGGCCAGTCTACTGTCCAAATGGATTAAGTGGATATATTTGGATTTAGTGAGCCTATATGGCCAGAGTGTTGTTTAACACTATTATTCCGAGGTTGCGATATTCTAGGGTTCTATGTGATCCTTCATAAAAGATGATTTTCAAATAAAATATATAAAATGATTTTACTGCATCTGTGTGAATTTGCCTGTATATATACATATTAGATATGTATTATTGATTGTATGCATTATCATTTAGTGTGTATGTATATATATTATAGTAATTCACTCAGTGAGGTCTGACTCCCCTCCGTTGACTATTTTTCAGGAGAGTCAACTTCCTCAGACCTCAGTAGCAGGTCGATACGCCGGATTTCTTCCGCCCCGGCTTCTTTATGTAAACTGTCTACTTGAGTCTTATTTATTTTGTATAGATACTGCAGTAGTTATGGATTAAAGTATTGGATTTTATGCATTTTATTTTAAAGAAGATGTATTATATTGAAACTGGATTTGTATTAAAGATTATGAATCTATGAGATGAGATTTTTATTTAAATCCAGTGATGAAAATGATATTGTGATATTTAAGATTTTTATTTCCGCTGCATATATATTATATGGTTATTGTTATTGCATGATTTATTTTATTTTTTTTAGGCTTGCTACGGGTTCCGGATTCGAAAGAATTCCCGTTCCCTAGCGCCGGTCATGACTCCTGTTTTGGGTCGTGACAAAGGTGGTATCAGAGCGGAGTTCTGTGTCAGGGCTTAGTTATGTGAGTTGTGGCCCTAGTTTTCAAGTTGTGTTTTCTGTTGAACTACTGCAGTGTATTAGGTTCGAGTATGTCTTGATAAGTATTCATTGTTGTAGTTTTTAGCGTTATTCCTCCGTTGTCTGTTTTGTCTGAATCTTTCCGTTTGTCTTTTCAGTATGAGGAGGCGAGCGCGTGTTGCTCCACCGGTCGTTGAGGCCGAGGACGATGAGTCTTTTCAGGACGAGGTTTTACCTCCTGAGCAGCCAGTTAGACGTAGAGGTCGTGGCAGAGGTAGACCTCGAGGAGCGGCAGGTCGCCGTAGGTAGAGAGAGTTACAGGACGAGGAGCCTGTTGAGCCTGAATTTGATGTTCCTGTTCCTCCTATTGTTCAGCCTGTTCAGCCTGCCTATCAGCAGGGTATGTCTGACCCTGAGGCAGCTTTATTCTATGCTCGAGTTGGTAGGATTGCTTTTGATGGTACTTCCGATCCATTAGATTTTCTACATGCGATTGAGACTAGGACTCGGACTGCTCATACCGAGTACCAGCGGATCATGATTGTTGAGTTATCTGTTGAGGGACCAGCTCTAGATTGGTTCATTCAGATGATCCAGCCCTATATGATGATGATGACATGGGCTCAGTTTCGAGAGCGATTTATGAGGAGATTTTGTCCAGAGCCTCTTCGTTTGAGCTATCGTCTCCGTTTGACTAGTATTTCTCATGGTGATCGATCTGTAGAGGAGTATACCCGAGAGTTTCTTCGTCTGGGTAGATATGCTGAGGATCTGATGCGAGATCAGTACTTCGCAGTTACTACGTATGTTACTGGTTTGGGTTCAGCTTTTGCTGGTATGCCTACAGCAGGTCTTACTTTGGAGTCTGTGATTGAGCTAGCTAAGGAGATCGAGCTGAGGTTAGTTAGGCAGGGAGCGATGCCTGATTATTACCAGTTGGGAGTTCAGTCGAGTGGATCGCAGGCTACTCCATATTCGAGTTTTCATGTTGGTTCGAGTAGTCAGCAGCGAGGTTCGACTCAGCAGAGTCAGAGACAGCAGCAGTGAGTGCATCGGAGCAGTAGACATGGCCGTGGAGGTCAGCGTAGATCATTTAGATTCGGGTCAGGTGCTTCGAGCAGCAGCAGTGGTCGTAGTTCTGGATCAGCGGCCAGTGTTTGTCAGACTTGCGGTAGAGTCCATCAAGGACCGTGTTATCTGACACCGCTGACATGTTTCAGATGCGGGCAGACAGGACATTTTGCTAGATCGTGTCCTTATTCTGGGTATCAGCAGCAGCAGATTTCGTGATTCCCACAGCAGTCGATTGCTAGTGCAGCACCCGTGCCATTTCAGTTACCACCAGCTCAGCATCAGAGTTCTACTCAATTTGTTCCACAGCAGAGTCGTGGTAGAGGTACTAGAGGAGGTGCTAGAGGTGTTGGCCAGGCTTCTACCAGTCAGCAGGGAGGTCGAGGTCAGGTGAGAGTCTTCCATCTGACTCAGCAGGATGCTCAGGCATCTAATGCAGTCGTGGCAGGTATTCTTTCTGTTTGTTACCTGGATGCATGGGTTTTGTTTGATCCGGGTGCCACGCATTCGTTTGTTTCTCCTGTTTTTGCTTCTAAATCTTGTTGGCAAGCTTCGAGGATGGCTTTTCCTTTGTCTGTTGCCACTCCTCTGAGCGATTCCTTGGACACCGATATTGTTCTTTCTGGTTTTCCAGTTCTCGTGGGAGATAGAGAATTACCCGCTGATTTGATTTTGTTGGATGTGATGGAGTTTGATATTATTCTGGGAATGGATTGGTTGTCTCAGCACTTTGCCGTGGTAGATTGCAGGAATAAGGAGGTGACTTTTAGAATTCCTGGTGAAGTAGAGTTTAAGTTTGTTGGTGATAGGAGTTCAGCACCTCAGAATCTTATTTCTGTTATTACGGCTAGGAAGTTGTTGAGGAAAGGTTGTCAGGGGTTTTTGGCATTGGTTAGGGATACGTCAGTGGAGAAGTTGTCACTCACAGATGTTCCTGTTGCTTGTGAGTTTTCTGATGTTTTTCCCGAGGAGTTGCCAGGTTTACCACCTCACAGAGAGATTGAGTTCTGTATAGATGTGGTACCAGGTACTACTCCTATATCTATGCCACCCTATCGTATGGCTCCTGCAGAGTTGAAAGAGTTGAAGGAGCAGTTGCAAGAGTTGTTGGATAAAGGTTTCATTAGACCTAGTGTTTCTCGTTGGGGTGCACCAGTCCTGTTTGTGAAGAAGAAGGATGGTACCCTAAGACTGTGCATTGACTACAGAGAGCTGAATAAGGTGACAGTGAAGAACAAGTATCCTCTCCCGAGGATTGATGATTTGTTTGATCAGCTCCAGGGTGCACAATTCTTTTCTAAGGTTGACTGGAGGTCGGGTTATCATCAGCTGCGGATCAGTGAAGCTGATATTCCTAAGACAGCATTCCGCACTAGATATGGTCATTATGAGTTTCTGGTGATGTCTTTTGGTTTGACTAATGCACCAGCAGCTTTTATGGACCTGATGAATAGGGTATTCAGACCGTATGTGGATCAGTTTGTAGTAGTCTTCATTGATGATATACTAGTATATTCGAGGAGTATGGAAGAGCATGTATATCATTTGAGGATTGTACTACAGACACTGAGAGATCATCAGCTTTATGCTAAATTCTCGAAATGTGATTTTTGGATGGAGAGTGTTTCTTTTCTTGGACACGTAGTGTCTAAAGAAGGTATTCAGGTTGATCCACAGAAGGTTGAGGCAGTATCTGAATGGCCTAGACCTACTTCTGTTACAGAGATTCGAAGTTTTCTGGGTTTAGCCGGGTATTATAGGCGGTTTGTGCAGGATTTTTCCAGAATAGCAGCCCCTATGACTCGCTTGACTCAGAAGAATGTCAGATTCATGTGGTCAGAAGCTTGCGAGAACAGTTTTCAGTTGTTGAAAAAGAAGTTGACCACAGCACCAGTGTTAGCTTTGCCTAATAGTGTGGATAAGTTCACAGTTTACTGTGATGCCTCTAGAATTGGTCTTGGTTGTGTGTTGATGCAGAATGGAAGGGTGATAGCCTATGCTTCAAGGCAGTTGAAGAAGCATGAGCAGAACTATCCTACACATGACTTGGAGATGGCTGCAGTGATCTTTGCTTTGAAGATTTGGAGACATTATCTGTATGGGGTGACTTGTGAGATATTTACTGATAACAAGAGCCTTAAGTACATATTTCAGCAGAGAGATTTGAATCTGAGGCAGAGAAGATGGTTGGAATTGTTGAAGGATTATGATTGCGAGATTCTTTACCATCCGGGTAAAGCTAATGTGGTAGCAGATGCCTTGAGTAGGAAGTCTTCAGGTAGTCTTGCTCACATCAGTGTTGAGAGGAGACCATTGATCCAGGAGTTGCATCTGATGGTGGATCAAGGTCTGATGATGAAGATCAGTAGATCAGGTGGACTGTTAGCTCAGTTTAAAGTACGATCTGTACTGAGGGATAGGATTAAAGCAGCTCAGAGCCGAGATCCTATTCTAGAAGAGCTTGCAGAGAATGTCAGAGCAGGGAAGTTCACTGATTTCACACTCGATGATGATGGTGTGTTGTGGATCAGTGGTAGATTGTGTGTTCCTAATGTGGATGATCTGAGAGAAGAGATCCTAGAGGAAGCACATTCTACAGCTTACAGCGTTCATCCAGGTGTTACTAAGATGTACCACAGTATCAGAGATTTATACTGGTGGGACGGATTGAAGAAGGATGTGGCTGATTATGTTACTAAGTGTTTGACGTGTCAGCAAGTGAAAGCCGAACATCAGAAGCCTTCTGGGAAGCTTCAGCCTCTTCCTATTCCCGAGTGGAAGTGGGAAAGGATAGCTATGGATTTTGTGGTCGGTTTACCTCGTTCGAAGGATAGATACGATTCCATCTGGGCGATTGTAGACAGATTGACGAAGTCTGCACATTTCTTGCCTGTGAAAGCCACATATTCAGTTGCTAGATTGGCGAAGTTGTATGTGAAGCATATTATGTGCCTTCATGGAGTACCTGTGTCCATTGTGTCAGATAGAGGTTCAGTGTTTACTTCTCGTTTTTGGCAGAAGTTGCAGGAAGCGATGGGTACTAGGTTGGATATCAGTACTGCTTTTCATCCTCAGACAGATGGCCAGTCTGAGAGGACGATCCAGACACTGGAAGATATGTTGAGGATGTGTGTCTTGGATTTGGGAGGTAGCTGGATGATCATTTGTCGCTTGTTGAATTTGCATATAATAACAGCTACCATAGCAGTATTGGCATGGCACCATATGAGGCGTTATATGGAAGGAAGTGTAGATCCCCTTTGAGTTGGGATGAGATTGGTGATAGAGCTTTGACTGGACCAGAGATGGTTCAGGATGCTGCAGAGAAAGTCGCCGTGATCAAGCGTAGATTAGAGACCGCAGTTAGTAGGCAGAAGAGTTATGCGGATCCTAGGCGCAGAGATGTGGAGTTTCAGATTGGAGATTTTGTTTTTCTGAAAGTATCTCCGATGAAGGGGTGTGATGAGATTTGGCAGGAAGGGTAAGTTAGCACCGAGATACATTGGACCGTTTGAGATTCTGGAGAGAATTGGCACTGTTGCATATCGGTTGGATTTGCCTCCGAGTATGTCACAAGTGCATCCAGTATTTCATATCTCGATGTTGAGGAAGTATATCTCGGACCCTTCACATGTGTTGCAGCCTGACAGTGTAGAAGTGAGTGAAGATTTGACTTTTGTGGAAGAACCTGTGGCGATCGTTGATTTTCAAGTTCGACAGTTGCGATCGAAGCAGATTCCGATGGTCAAAGTTCTGTGGCGTAGCGATAGAGTTGAAGAGCATACATGGGAGACTGAAGCTGAGATGCGAGCTTCTTACCCGTATCTCTTCCCTTCTTGATCTTGTTTTTCTGAAATTCGGGGACGAATTCTTATAAGGGGGGGAGACTGTAATATCCCGTGTTTTTAAAATATTTTTACACTGTACCGGGATATGCAGAGTTAATGATTTCTGTACATTATATGATATTTTTACGAGTTAATATGTATTTTAGACCTATTTTAAATACTGTGTTTTATTTACAGTGTTTTACGTAAAATTTTCCCGGGACTTACATTTCCGGGGAAATTTTCACGTAAACAATTTATTATTAATTATTTTAAATGTATTTACGGACTTGCATGAACTCATACATATTTTTAAATTATTAAATAAAGCCTGTGTGTGTATATTTATTTAATTAGGGTTTATTATTACCCTAATATTTTATTAAGTATTTAATTGTTTTAATTGTTATTTAATTAATTTTATTTGGTATAAATTATTAAAATATTAATATTTTTATGTGTGTGGTGTATATTTGATGTGTGTGATTTAATATTATTTTAATATATAGTATAAAGTATATATATATACATATATACATTAAAAATCAAAAAAATTTACCAAATTACACATTTGCCCCCGACTCCTTCTCCTTCTCCTTCCCGCGCCCGACGACCACCACCCACCTCCACCGTCTGCAACTGCCGTTCCTTCACCGTCGGTGTGCCTCTCGGCTTGCCACCGTCGCCTCCAGCCGTTCCCCGCCGCCAGCAGCTCCCTTCCCCGGCGTCGGCGAGCTAGTTTTCCTTTTTGGCCGAGATTTCTTCCCTTCGCCGTTTCTCCCTCCTCCGGCCACCGTTTTCGACACCGCCGGTCTCTTTCTTCTCCTTGAGCTCCGGTGAGTGTTATTCTAGCTTTGGTTTGAGTTGATTTGGTCTAGAATTGCTTAGTTTTCGATTTGTCAATTTCGGCCTATTAGGGTTTTTTATTTTTTTCGAATTGTTCTTGATTGATTCATGCTTAATTCCTTCACAAATGTTGTTCCTAGTAACTTAATCTACATGTATGAATTTTTGTAGAATTTTTGGAGGTTGTTTGGATTTTTGGGTATTTTTGAATATTTTAATATTATTTTCTAATTTTCGGAAATTAATTATTTAAATTATGAAATTGGAGTTTATGGTTGAATTAGGTGTTGAAATGAATTATAGGAATTTATTTGGAATTTTTATGAATTTCTAAGTATTTATTTTTAATTATTGAAGTTTATGTAATTTTGAGAAATTAGGTTAAATGTGTTTTTATTTGAATTTAATTGGTTAATTGAGTTTAATTATTGGTATTATTGATAAATATGTTGAGAAAATTAATTTTGGATAATTGTATGATTTTTGGTGAATTTTTGAAGTAATTTAAGTATATTTATATATATAGGGGTATTTTGGTAATTTTACCCTAAATTGTCTAAAAATGTAATTTAATTGGTTTTAATATTTATTTAAGGTATAAAAATGATTTCTACAAAATATTTGGTATTTTTAACTAATTAAAACTATTTTTCGTAAATTATTTTCAATTATATATATAATATACGGTTTTTCTAATAAAATGAGTTTTAATCGGTTTTTACAGTGTTTTAAGGTTAATTACGTAATTTCTACCTATGAAATGTATTTCTGTGATTTAAGGATATTTTCGGTATATCTGGAATTATTCTGTGTTTGTGGACCCCGGTCGATGGACTGTAGTTTGGAGTCCAACCGTGGGATTTTGATTGTGTTGAGCTTGTATTTCGAAGTGTGTTTCTTTGCAGGGTCGGCTCTACTCTTTTGAGTAGAGAGATGTCCGTTTTACAGGGGAGGTTCTGCCGGATTTTCGGTAGAATTCTCGTAAAACGTGATGTCCAGTCGAACCCTAATTATGTTTCTGTATTTAAATACTCTAGATCGAATTCTAGGATTTCTGTTAGGGTTATTCTGATGTCGATTAATTATTTCTTGTTTAGTTGCGCCGAGACCGAGGACTAGTGGTCCAGGCCCGTCGGACCCGTCTCGTGAAGCGCACTAGGTGAGTTACTGTACTATGTATACATGCTTAGGATGCATGATTTAGAAATATATGTTTTAATTTGATTAAAATGTATAAATAATATGATTTGTATTTAAGTTTATTTTTGGTATATAATAAATTATATACATGTTTTATTAATAAAATATATTTAAAATGTATTTAAATATATTTTTAAATTAATTTGTGATTTGATTGGATTTATTTGACATATATATACTCTAAATATACCTGGTTTACTTTTGGTATATTTCCGGTATATATATGGTTTATATTGTTGATTTATTTAAATTCATGCATCATGTATTTGTGAATGAATGTTTTATTATTTATTAATGAAGGATATCAATAGAACGTGCTACCTAGTGGGCAACACTAGGACCGAGTACGTACCGGTACGCCTATAGTATTTAGGCTATTATACTAACTATTTGTGGATATTGATTTGATGTGATTATTGATATATGTGAGATGTGGTTTGGAGGTGTGATTGCTGGAGCTCGGTTGACCAAGTGTCTCGGGGCCAATCTGTAATATCCCGTGTTTTTAAAATATTTTTACACTGTACCGGGATATGCAGTGTCAATGATTTCTGTATTTTATATGATATTTTTACGAGTTGATATGTATTTTAGACCTATTTTAATTACTGTGTTTTATATACAGTGTTTTACGTAAAATTTTCCCGGGACTTTCATTTTCGGGGAAATTTCCACGTAAACAATGTATTATTAATTATTTTAAATGTATTTACGGGTTTGCATGAACTCATACATATTTTTAAATTATTAAATTAAGCCAGTGTGTGTATATTTATTTAATTAGGGTTTATTATTTCCCTAATATTTTATTAAGTATTTAATTGTTTTATTGTTATTTAATTAATTTTATTTAGTATAAATTATTAAAATATTAAATTTTATGTGTGTGGTGTATATTTGATGTGTGTAATTTAATATTATTTTAATATATAGTATAAAGTATATATATATACATATATTTGTCAAAAATCAAAAAGTTTGGAAAATTACCATTTTGCCCCCGACTTCTTCTTCTTCCTCTTGATTCTTCCCTTCTCCATTTCCGATCGCTGCCGTGCCGTTCCTTCACCGTGGGTGTGCTGTCCGGTGTGCCACCATCTTCCCCGACCAGTTTCGCCGCCTGTGGAGGCCGTTTCCGGCGTCGGGAGAGTGATTTTGGCCGGAGAAGCCGAAAATCAACCCACCGTCGATCACGCCGATTCCGGCCACCGTTTTCGACACCGCCGGTCTCTTTCTTCTCCTTGAGCTCCGGTGAGTGTTATTCTAGCTTTGGTTTGAGCTAAAATGGTCTAGATTTGCTTAGGTTTTGATTTGTCAATTCGGCCTATTAGGGTTTTTTGATTTTTTTCGAATTATTCTTGATTGATTCATGCTTAATTCCTTCACAAATGTTGTTCCTAGTAGCTTAATCTACATGTATGAATTTTTGTAGAATTTTTGGAGATTGTTTGGATTTTTGGGTATTTTTGTATATTTTAATATTATTTTCTAATTTTCGGAAATTAATTATTTAAATTATGAAATTTGAGTTTATGGTTAAATTGGGTGTTGAAATGAATTATAGGAATTTATTTGGAATTTTTATGAATTTCTAAGTATTTATTTTGAATTAATTAAGTTTATGTAATTTTGAGAAATTAGGTTAAATGTGTTTTTATTTGAATTTAATTGGATAATTGAGTTTAATTATTAATATTATTGATAAATATGTTGAGAAAATTAATTTTGGATAATTGTATGATTTTTGGTGAATTTTTGAAGTAATTTAGGTATATTTATATATATAGGGGTATTTTGGTAATTTTACCCTAAATTGTCTAAAAATGTAATTTAATTGGTTTTAATATTTATTTAAGGTATAAAAATGATTTCTACAAATTATTTGGTATTTTTAACTAATTAAAACTATTTTTCGTAAATTATTTTCAATTATATATATAATATATGGTTTTTCTAATAAAATGAGTTTTAATCGGTTTTTATAGTGTTTCAAGGTTAATTACGTAATTTTTACCTATAAAATGTATTTCTGTGATTTAAGGATATGTTCGGTATATCTGGAATTATTCTGTGTTTGTGGACCCTGGTCGGTGGACTGTAGTTTGGAGTCCGACCGTGGGATTTTGATTGTGTTGAGCTTGTATTTCGAAGTGTGTTTCTTTGCAGGGTCGGCTCTACTCTTTTGAGTAGAGAGATGTCCGTTTTACAGGGGAGGTTCTGCCGAATTTTTGGTAGAATTCTCGTAAAACGTGATGTCCAGTAGAACCCTAATTCTGTTTCCGTATTTTAATACTCTAGATTGAATTCTAGGATTTCTGTTAGGGTTATTCTGATGTCGATTACTTATTTCTTGTTTAGTTGCGCCGAGACCGAGGACTAGTGGTCCAGGCCCGTCGGACCCGTCTCGTGGAGCGCACTAGGTGAGTTACTATATTATATATATATGCTTAGGATGCATGATTTAGAAAATGCATGTTTTATCTTTACTAAATATGCATAAATAATGTGATTTATATTCAAGTATATTTTTGGTATATAATAAATTATATACATGTTTTATTAATAAAATATATTTAAAATGTTTTTAAATATATTTTTAATTTAATTCATGATTTGATTGGATTTATTTGACATATATATTCTCAAAATATACCTGGTTTATGTTTGGTATATTTTCGGTATATATATGGTTTATATTGTTGATTTATTTAAATTCATGCATCATGTATTTGTGAATGAATGTTTTATTATTTATTAATAAAGGATATCGATAGAACGTGCTACCTAGTGGGCAGCACTAGGACCGAGTACGTACCGGTACGCCTATAGTATTTAGGCTATATTACTAACTATTTGTGGATATTGATTTGATGTGATTATTGATATGTGTGAGATGTGGTTTAGGGTGTGATTGCTGGAGCTCGGTTGACCAAGTGTCTCGGGGCCAATCACACTGGCAGTCAGACTGCTGGAGCTCGGTTGACTTAGTGTCTCGGGGCCAGTCTACTGTCTAAATGGATTAAGTGGATATATTTGGATTCAGTGAGCCTGTATGGCTAGAGTGTTGTCTAACACTATTATTCTGAGGTTGCGATATTCTAGGGTTCTATAGAATCCTTCATAAAAGATGATTTTCAAATAAAATATATATAAAATGATTTCACTGCATCTGTGTGAATTTGCCTGTATATATACATATTAGATATGTATTATTGATTGTATGCATTGTCATTTAGTGTGTATGTATATATATTATAGTAATTCACTCAGTGAGGTCTGACTCCCCTCCGTTGACTATTTTTCAGGAGAGTCAACTTCCTCAAACCTCAGTAGCAGGTCGATACGCCGGATTTCTTCCGCCCCGGCTTCTTTATGTAAATTGTATACTTGAGTCTTATTTATTTTATCTAGATACTGCAGTAGTTGTGAATTAAAGTATTGAATTTCATGTACTTTGTTTTAAAGGAGGTATATTATGTTGAAACTGGATTGTATTAAAGAGATTTTATGTATGAGATGAGATTTTTATTTAAATCCAGTGATGAAAATGATATTATGATATTTAAGATTTTTATTTCCGCTGCATAATTATTATATGGTTATTGTTATGGCATGATTTATTTATTTTTTTTTAGGCTTGCTACGAGTTCCGGATTCGAAAGAATTCCCGTTCCCTAGCGCCGGTCATGGCCCCTGTTTTGGGTCGTGACAAAGTTGGTATCAGAGCGAAGTTCGTATCAGAGCAGAGTTCTGTGTCAGGGCTTAGTTATGTGAGTTGTGGCCCTAGTTTTTGAGTTGTGTTTTCTGTTGGACTACTGCAGTGTATTAGGTTCGAGTATGTCTTGATAAGTATTCCTTGCTGTAGTTTTCAGCGTTATTCCTCCGTTGTCTGTTTTGTCTGAATTTTTCCGTTTATCTTTTCAGTATGAGGAGGTGAGCGCGTGTCGCTCCACCGGTCGTTGAGGCCGAGGATGATGAGTCTTTTCAGGATGAGGTTTTACCTCCTGAGCAGCCAGTTAGACGTAGAGGTCGTGGCAGGGGTAGACCTCGAGGAGCGGCAGGTCGCCGTAGGCAGAGAGAGTTATAGGACGAGGAGCCTGTTGAGCCTGAATTTGATGTTCCTATTCCTCCTGTTGTTCAGCCTATTCAGCCTGCCTATCAGCAGGGTATGTCTGACCCTGAGGCAGCTTTGTTCTATGCCCGAGTTGGCAGGATTGCTTTTGATGGTACTTCTGATCCTTTAGATTTTCTGCATGCGATTGAGACTAGGACTCGGACTGCTCATACCGAGTACCAGCGGATCATGATTGTTGAGTTGTCTGTTGAGGGACCAGCTCTAGATTGGTTTATTCAGATGATCCAGCCCTTTATGATGACGATGACCTGGGCTCAGTTTCGAGAGCGATTTATGAGGAGATTTTGTCCAGAGCCTCTTCGTTTGAGCTATCGTCTCCGTCTGACCAGTATTTCTCGTGGAGATCGATCAGTAGAGGAGTATACCCGAGAGTTTCTTCGTCTGGGTAGATATGCTGAGGATTTGATACGAGATCAGTATTTCGCGGTTACTACGTATGTGACTGGTTTGGGTTCTGCTTTTGCTGGTATGCCTACAGCAGGTCTTACTCTGGAGTCTGTGATTGAGCTAGCTAAGGAGATTGAGCTGAGGTTAGTTAGGCAAGGAGCGATGCCTGATTACTACCAGCTAGGAGTTTAGTCGAGTGGATTGCAGGCTACTCCATATTCGAGTTTTCATGTTGGTTCGAGTAGTCAGCAGCGAGGTTCGACTCAGCAGAGTCAGAGACAGCAACAGCGAGTGCATCGGAGCAGTAGACATGGCCGTGGAGGTCAGCGTAGATCGTTCAGATTCGGATCAGGTGCTTCGAGTAGCAATAGTGGTCGTAGTTCTGGATCAGCGGCCAGTGTTTGTTAGACTTGCGGTAGAGTCCATCAGGGACCGTGTTATCTGACACCACTGACATGTTTCAGATGCGGGCAGACAGGACATTTTGCCAGATCTTGTCCTTATTCTGGGTATCAGCAGCAGCAGATTCCGCGATTCCCACAGCAGTCGATTGCTAGTGCTGCACCCGTGCCATTTCAGTTGCCACCAGCCCAGCATCAGAGTTCTACTCAATTTGTTCCACAGCAAAGTCGTGGTAGAGGTACTAGAGGAGGTGCCAGAGGTGTTGGCCAGGCTTCTACCAGTCAGCAGGGAGGTCGAGGTCAGGCGAGAGTCTTCCATTTGACTCAGCAGGATGCTCAGGCATCTAATGCAGTCGTGGCAGGTATTCTTTCTGTTTGTTACCTGGATGCTTTGGTTTTGTTTGATCCGGGTGCCACGCATTCATTTGTTTCTCCTATTTTTGCTTCTAAATCTTGTTGGCAAGCTTCGAGGATGGCTTTTCCTTTGTCTGTTGCCACTCCTCTGAGCGATTCCTTGGACACCGATATTGTTCTTTCTGGTTGTCCAGTTCTCGTGGGAGATAGAGAATTACCCGTTGATTTGATTTTGTTGGATGTGATGGAGTTTGATGTTATTTTGGGAATGGATTGGTTGTCTCAGCATTTTGCCGTGGTAGATTGCAGGAATAAGGAGGTGATTTTCAGAATTCCTGGTGAAGAAGATTTTAAGTTTGTTGGTGATAGGAGTTCAGCACCTCAGAATCTTATTTCTGTTATTACGGCTAGGAAATTGTTGAAGAAAGGTTGTCAGGGGTTTTTGGCATTGGTTAGGGATACGTCAATGGAGAAGTTGTCACTCACAGATGTTCCTGTTGCTTGTGAGTTTCCTGATGTTTTTCCCGAGGAGTTGCCAGGTTTACCACCTCACAGAGAGATTGAGTTCTGTATAGATGTGGTTCCAGGTACTACTCCTATATCTATGCCACCTTATCGTATGGCTCCTGCAGAGTTGAGAGAGTTGAAGGAGCAGTTGCAAGAGTTGTTGGATAAAGGTTTTATTAGACCTAGTGTTTCTCCTTGGGGTGCACTAGTCTTGTTTGTGAAGAAGAAGGATGGTACCCTGAGACTGTTCATTGACTACAGAGAGCTGAATAAGGTGACAGTGAAGAACAAGTATCCTCTCCCGAGGATAGATGATTTGTTTGATCAGCTCCAGGGTGCACAATTCTTTTCTAAGGTTGACTTGAGGTCGGGTTATCATCAGCTGCGGATTAGTGAAGCTGATATTCCTAAGACAGCGTTCCGCACTAGATATGGCCATTATGAGTTTCTGGTGATGTCTTTTGGTTTGACTAATGCACCAGCAGCTTTTATGGATCTGATGAATAGGGTATTCAGACCGTATGTGGATCAGTTTGTAGTAGTCTTCATTGATGATATACTGGTATATTCGAGGAGTATGGAAGAGCATGTATATCATTTGAGGATTGTACTACAGACACTGAGAGATCATCAGCTTTATGCTAAATTCTCGAAGTGTGATTTCTGGATGGAGAGTGTTTCTTTTCTTGGACACGTAGTGTCTAAAGAAGGTATTCAGGTTGATCCACAGAAGGTTGAGGCAATGTCTGAATGGCCTAGACCTACTTTTGTTATGGAGATTCGGAGTTTTCTGGGTTTAGCCGGGTATTATAGGCGGTTTGTGCAGGATTTTTCCAGGATAGCAGCCCCTATGACTCACTTGACTCAGAAGAATGTTAGATTCGAGTGGTCAGAAGCTTGTGAGAACAGTTTTCAGTTGTTGAAAGAGAAGTTGACCACAGCGCCAGTATTAGCTTTGCCTAATAGTGTGGATAAGTTCACAGTTTACTGTGATGCCTCTAGAATTGGTCTTGGTTGTGTGTTGATGCAGAATGGAAGGGTGATAGCCTATGCTTCAAGGCAGTTGAAGAAGCATGAGCAGAACTATCCTACACATGACTTGGAGATGGCTGCAGTGATCTTTGCTTTGAAGACCTGGAGACATTATTTGTACGGGGTGACTTGTGAGATATTTACTGATCACAAGAGCCTTAAGTACATATTTCAGCAAAGAGATCTGAATCTGAGGCAGAGGAGATGGTTGGAATTGTTGAAGGATTATGATTGTGAGATTCTTTACCATCCGGGTAAAGCTAATGTGGTAGCAGATGCCTTGAGTAGGAAGTCCTCAGGTAGTCTTGCTCACATTGGTGTTGAGAGGAGACCATTGATCCAGGAATTGCATTTGTTGGTGGATCAAGGTCTGATGATGAAGATCAGTAGATCAGGTGGACTGTTAGCTCAGTTTAAAGTACGATCTGTACTGAGAGATAGGATTAAAGCAGTTCAGAGCCGAGATCCTATTCTGGAAGAGCTTGCAGAGAATGCCAGAGCAGGGAAGTTCACTGATTTCACACTCGATGATGATGGTGTGTTGTGGATCAGTGGTAGATTGTGTGTTCCTGATGTGGATGATTTGAGAGAGGAGATTTTAGAGGAAGCACATTCTACAGCCTACAGCGTTCATCCGGGTGTTACTAAGATGTACCACAGTGTCAGAGATTTATACTGGTGGGATGGATTGAAGAAGGATGTGGCTGATTATGTTGCTAAGTGCTTGACGTGTCAGCAAGTGAAAGCCGAACATCAGAAGCCTTCTGGGAAGCTTCAGCCTCTTCCTATTCCCGAGTGGAAGTGGGAAAGGATAGCTATGGATTTTGTGGTCGGTTTACCTCGTTCGAAGGATGGATACGATTCCATCTGGGTGATTGTAGACAGATTGACGAAGTCTGCACATTTCTTGCCTGTGAAAGCCACATATTCAGTTGCTAGATTGGCGAAGTTGTATGTGAAGCATATTGTGTGCCTTCATGGAGTACCTGTGTCCATTGTGTCAGATAGAGGTTCAGTGTTTACTTCTCGTTTTTGGCAGAAGTTGCAGGAAGCGATGGGCACTAGGTTGGATTTCAGTACTGCTTTTCATCCTCAGACAGATGGCCAATCTGAGAGGACGATCCAGACACTGGAAGATATGTTGAGAATGTGTGTCCTGGATTTGGGAGGTAGCTGGGATGATCATTGTCGCTTGTTGAGTTTGTATATAATAACAGCTACCATAGCAGTATTGGCATGGCACCGTATGAGGCATTATATGGAAGGAAGTGTAGATCCCCTTTGAGTTGGGATGAGATTGGTGAGAGAGCTTTGACTGGACCAGAGATGGTTCAGGATGCTGTAGAGAAAGTCGCCGTGATTAAGCGGAGATTAGAGACCGCAGTAAGCAGACAGAAGAGTTATGCGGATCCTAGGCGCAGAGATGTGGAGTTTCAGGTTGGAGATTTCGTTTTTCTGAAAGTATCTCCGATGAAGGGTGTGATGAGATTTGGCAGGAAGGGTAAGTTAGCACCGATATACATTGGACCGTTTGAGATTCTGGAGAGAATTGGCACTGTTGCATATCGGTTGGATTTGCCTCCGAGTATGTCACAAGTGCATCCAGTATTTCATATCTCGATGTTGAGGAAGTATATCTCAGATCCTTCACACGTGTTGCAGCCAGACAGTGTGGAAGTGAATGAAGATTTGACGTTTGTGGAAGAACCTGTGGCGATCGTTGATTATCAAGTTCGACAGTTGCGATCGAAGCAGATTCCGATGGTCAAGGTTCTGTGGCGTAGCGATAGAGTTGAAGAGCATACGTGGGAGACTGAAGCTGAGATGCGAGCTTTTTACCCGTATCTCTTTCCTTCTTGATCTTGTTTTTTTGGAATTCGGGGACGAATTCTTGTAAGGGGGGAAGACTGTAATATCCCGTGTTTTTAAAATATTTTTACACTGTACTGGGATATGCAGTGTCAATGATTTCTGTATTTTATATGATATTTTTACGAGTTGATATGTATTTTAGACCTATTTTAATTACTGTGTTTTATATACAGTGTTTTACGTAAAATTTTACCGGGACTTTCATTTTCGGGGAAATTTCCACGTAAACAATGTATTATTAATTATTTTAAATGTATTTACGGGTTTGCATGAACTCATACATATTTTTAAATTATTAAATTAAGCCAGTGTGTGTATATTTATTTAATTAGGGTTTATTATTTCCCTAATATTTTATTAAGTATTTAATTGTTTTATTGTTATTTAATTAATTTTATTTAGTATAAATTATTAAAATATTAAATTTTATGTGTGTGGTGTATATTTGATGTGTGTAATTTAATATTATTTTAATATATAGTATAAAGTATATATATATACATATATTTGTCAAAAATCAAAAAGTTTGGAAAATTACCATTTTGCCCCCGACTTCTTCTTCTTCCTCCCAATTCTTCCCTTCTCCATTTTCGGTCGCTGCCGTGCCGTTCCTTCACAGTGGGTGTGCCGTCCGGTGTGCCACCATCTTCCCCGACCAGTTTCGCCGCCTGTGGAGGCCGTTTCCGGCATCGGGAGAGTGATTTTGGCCGGAGAAGCCGAAAATCAACCCACCGTCGATCACGCCGATTCCGGCCACCGTTTTCGACACCACCGGTCTCTTTCTTCTCCTTGAGCTCCGGTGAGTGTTATTCTAGCTTTGGTTTGAGCTAAAATGGTCTAGATTTGCTTAGGTTTTGATTTGTCAATTCGGCCTATTAGGGTTTTTTGATTTTTTTCGAATTGTTCTTGATTGATTCATGCTTAATTCCTTCACAAATGTTGTTCCTAGTAGCTTAATCTACATGTATGAATTTTTGTAGAATTTTTGGAGATTGTTTGGATTTTTGGGTATTTTTGTATATTTTAATATTATTTTCTAATTTTCGGAAATTAATTATTTAAATTATGAAATTTGAGTTTATGGTTAAATTGGGTGTTGAAATGAATTATAGGAATTTATTTGGAATTTTTATGAATTTCTAAGTATTTATTTTGAATTAATTAAGTTTATGTAATTTTGAGAAATTAGGTTAAATGTGTTTTTATTTGAATTTAATTGGATAATTGAGTTTAATTATTAATATTATTGATAAATATGTTGAGAAAATTAATTTTGGATAATTGTATGATTTTTGGTGAATTTTTGAAGTAATTTAGGTATATTTATATATATAGGGGTATTTTGGTAATTTTACCCTAAATTGTCTAAAAATGTAATTTAATTGGTTTTAATATTTATTTAAGGTATAAAAATGATTTCTACAAATTATTTGGTATTTTTAACTAATTAAAACTATTTTTCGTAAATTATTTTCAATTATATATATAATATACGGTTTTTCTAATAAAATGAGTTTTAATCGGTTTTTATAGTGTTTCAAGGTTAATTACGTAATTTTTACCTATAAAATGTATTTCTGTGATTTAAGGATATGTTCGGTATATCTGGAATTATTCTGTGTTTGTGGACCCTGGTCGGTGGACTGTAGTTTGGAGTCCGACCGTGGGATTTTGATTGTGTTGAGCTTGTATTTCGAAGTGTGTTTCTTTGCAGGGTCGGCTCTACTCTTTTGAGTAGAGAGATGTCCGTTTTACAGGGGAGGTTCTGCCGAATTTTCGATAGAATTCTCGTAAAACGTGATGTCCAGTCGAACCCTAATTCTGTTTCCGTATTTTAATACTCTAGATTGAATTCTAGGATTTCTGTTAGGGTTATTCTGATGTCGATTACTTATTTCTTGTTTAGTTGCGCCGAGACCGAGGACTAGTGGTCCAGGCCCGTCGGACCCGTCTCGTGGAGCGCACTAGGTGAGTTACTATATTATATATATATGCTTAGGATGCATGATTTAGAAAATGCATGTTTTATCTTTACTAAATATGCATAAATAGTGTGATTTATATTCAAGTATATTTTTGGTATATAATAAATTATATACATGTTTTATTAATAAAATATATTTAAAATGTTTTTAAATATATTTTTAATTTAATTCATGATTTGATTGGATTTATTTGACATATATATTCTCAAAATATACCTGGTTTATGTTTGGTATATTTTCGGTATATATATGGTTTATATTGTTGATTTATTTAAATTCATGCATCATGTATTTGTGAATGAATGTTTTATTATTTATTAATGAAGGATATCGATAGAACGTGCTACCTAGTGGGCAGCACTAGGACCGAGTACGTACCGGTACGCCTATAGTATTTAGGCTATATTACTAACTATTTGTGGATATTGATTTGATGTGATTATTGATATGTGTGAGATGTGGTTTGGGGTGTGATTGCTGGAGCTCGGTTGACCAAGTGTCTCGGGGCCAATCACACTGGCAGTCAGACTGCTGGAGCTCGGTTGACTTAGTGTCTCGGGGCCAGTCTACTGTCTAAATGGATTAAGTGGATATATTTGGATTCCGTGAGCCTGTATGACTAGAGTGTTGTCTAACACTATTATTCTGAGGTTGCGATATTCTAGGGTTCTATATAATCCTTCATAAAAGATGATTTTCAAATAAAATATATATAAAATGATTTCACTGCATCTGTGTGAATTTTCCTGTATATATACATATTAGATATGTATTATTGACTGTATGCATTGTCATTTAGTGTGTATGTATATATATTATAGTAATTCACTCAGTGAGGTCTGACTCCCCTCCGTTGACTATTTTTCAGGAGAGTCAACTTCCTCAGACCTCAGTAGCAGGTCGATACGCCGGATTTCTTCCGCCTCGGCTTCTTTATGTAAATTGTCTACTTGAGTCTTATTTATTTTATCTAGATACTGCAGTAGTTGTGAATTAAAGTATTGAATTTCATGTACTTTGTTTTAAAGGAGGTATATTATGTTGAAACTGGATTGTATTAAAGAGATTTTATGTATGAGATGAGATTTTTATTTAAATCCAGTGATGAAAATGATATTATGATATTTAAGATTTTTATTTTCGCTGCATAATTATTATATGGTTATTGTTATGGCATGATTTATTTATTTTTTTTTAGGCTTGCTACGGGTTCCTGATTCGAAAGAATTCCCGTTCCCTAGCGCCGGTCATGGCCCCTGTTTTGGGTCGTGACAAAGTTGGTATCAGAGCGAAGTTCGTATCAGAGCAGAGTTCTGTGTCAGGGCTTAGTTATGTGAGTTGTGGCCCTAGTTTTTGAGTTGTGTTTTCTGTTGGACTACTGCAGTGTATTAGGTTCGAGTATGTCTTGATAAGTATTCCTTGCTGTAGTTTTCAGCGTTATTCCTCCGTTGTCTGTTTTGTCTGAATTTTTCCGTTTGTCTTTTCAGTATGAGGAGGCGAGCGCGTGTCGCTCCACCGGTCGTTGAGGCCGAGGATGATGAGTCTTTTCAGGACGAGGTTTTACCTCCTGAGCAGCCAGTTAGACGTAGAGGTCGTGGCAGGGGTAGACCTCGAGGAGCGGCAGGTCGCCGTAAGCAGAGAGAGTTACAGGACGAGGAGCCTGTTGAGCCTGAATTTGATGTTCCTATTCCTCCTGTTGTTCAGCCTATTCAGCCTGCCTATCAGCAGGGTATGTCTGACCCTGAGGCAGCTTTGTTCTATGCCCGAGTTGGCAGGATTGCTTTTGATGGTACTTCTGATCCTTTAGATTTTCTGCATGCGATTGAGACTAGGACTCGGACTGCTCATACCGAGTACCAGCGGATCATGATTGTTGAGTTGTCTATTGAGGGACCAGCTCTAGATTGGTTTATTCAGATGATCCAGCCCTTTATGATGACGATGACCTGGGCTCAGTTTCGAGAGCGATTTATGAGGAGATTTTGTCCAGAGCCTCTTCGTTTGAGCTATCGTCTCCGTCTGACCAGTATTTCTCGTGGAGATCGATCAGTAGAGGAGTATACCCGAGAGTTTCTTCGTCTGGGTAGATATGCTGAGGATCTGATGCGAGATCAGTATTTCGCGGTTACTACGTATGTGACTGGTTTGGGTTCTGCTTTTGCTGGTATGCCTACAGCAGGTCTTACTCTGGAGTCTGTGATTGAGCTAGCTAAGGAGATTGAGCTGAGGTTAGTTAGGCAAGGAACGATGCCTGATTACTACCAGCTAGGAGTTTAGTCGAGTGGATTGCAGGCTACTCCATATTCGAGTTTTCATGTTGGTTCGAGTAGTCAGCAGCGAGGTTCGACTCAGCAGAGTCAGAGACAGCAGCAGCGAGTGCATCGGAGCAGTAGACATGGCCGTGGAGGTCAGCGTAGATCGTTCAGATTCGGATCAGGTGCTTCGAGTAGCAGTAGTGGTCGTAGTTCTGGATCAGCGGCCAGTGTTTGTTAGACTTGCGGTAGAGTCCATCAGGGACCGTGTTATCTGACACCACTGACATGTTTCAGATGCGGGCAGACAGGACATTTTGCCAGATCTTGTCCTTATTCTGGGTATCAGCAGCAGCAGATTCCGCGATTCCCACAGCAGTCGATTGCTAGTGCTGCACCCGTGCCATTTCAGTTGCCACCAGCCCAGCATCAGAGTTCTACTCAATTTGTTCCACAGCAGAGTCGTGGTAGAGGTACTAGAGGAGGTGCCAGAGGTGTTGGCCAGGCTTCTACCAGTCAGCAGGGAGGTCGAGGTCAGGCGAGAGTCTTCCATTTGACTCAGCAGGATGCTCAGGCATC
The DNA here is from genome assembly GCA_947683625.1 of Mallotus nudiflorus. Classification (NCBI taxonomy): domain Eukaryota; kingdom Viridiplantae; phylum Streptophyta; class Magnoliopsida; order Malpighiales; family Euphorbiaceae; genus Mallotus; species Mallotus nudiflorus. The sequence goes on from CANTUR010000762.1 coordinate 225,449, forward strand.
TAATGCAGTCGTGGCAGGTATTCTTTCTGTTTGTTACCTGGATGCTTTGGTTTTGTTTGATCCGGGTGCCACGCATTCATTTGTTTCTCCTGTTTTTGCTTCTAAATCTTGTTGGCAAGCTTCGAGGATGGCTTTTCCTTTGTCTGTTGCCACTCCTCTGAGCGATTCCTTGGACACCGATATTGTTCTTTCTGGTTGTCCAGTTCTCGTGGGAGATAGAGAATTACCCGTTGATTTGATTTTGTTGGATGTGATGGAGTTTGATGTTATTTTGGGAATGGATTGGTTGTCTCAGCATTTTGCCGTGGTAGATTGCAGGAATAAGGAGGTGATTTTCAGAATTCCTGGTGAAGAAGATTTTAAGTTTATTGGTGATAGGAGTTCAGCACCTCAGAATCTTATTTCTGTTATTACGGCTAGGAAATTGTTGAAGAAAGGTTGTCAGGGGTTTTTGGCATTGGTTAGGGATACGTCAATGGAGAAGTTGTCACTCACAGATGTTCCTGTTGCTTGTGAGTTTCCTGATGTTTTTCCCGAGGAGTTGCCAGGTTTACCACCTCACAGAGAGATTGAGTTTTGTATAGATGTGGTTCCAGGTACTACTCCTATATCTATGCCACCTTATCGTATGGCTCTTGCAGAGTTGAGAGAGTTGAAGGAGCAGTTGCAAGAGTTGTTGGATAAAGGTTTTATTAGACCTAGTGTTTCTCCTTGGGGTGCACTAGTCTTGTTTGTGAAGAAGAAGGATGGTACCCTGAGACTGTGCATTGACTACAGAGAGCTGAATAAGGTGACAGTGAAGAACAAGTATCCTCTCCCGAGGATAGATGATTTGTTTGATCAGCTCCAGGGTGCACAATTCTTTTCTAAGGTTGACTTGAGGTCGGGTTATCATCAGCTGCGGATTAGTGAAGCTGATATTCCTAAGACAGCGTTCCGCACTAGATATGGCCATTATGAGTTTCTGGTGATGTCTTTTGGTTTGACTAATGCACCAGCAGCTTTTATGGATCTGATGAATAGGGTATTCAGACCGTATGTGGATCAGTTTGTAGTAGTCTTCATTGATGATATACTGGTATATTCGAGGAGTATGGAAGAGCATGTATATCATTTGAGGATTGTACTACAGACACTGAGAGATCATCAGCTTTATGCTAAATTCTCGAAGTGTGATTTCTGGATGGAGAGTGTTTCTTTTCTTGGACACGTAGTGTCTAAAGAAGGTATTCAGGTTGATCCACAGAAGGTTGAGGCAGTGTCTGAATGGCCTAGACCTACTTTTGTTATGGAGATTCGGAGTTTTCTGGGTTTAGCCGGGTATTATAGGCGGTTTGTGCAGGATTTTTCCAGGATAGCAGCCCCTATGACTCGCTTGACTCAGAAGAATGTTAGATTCGAGTGGTCAGAAGCTTGTGAGAACAGTTTTCAGTTGTTGAAAGAGAAGTTGACCACAGCGCCAGTATTAGCTTTGCCTAATAGTATGGATAAGTTCACAGTTTACTGTGATGCCTCTAGAATTGGTCTTGGTTGTGTGTTGATGCAGAATGGAAGGGTGATAGCCTATGCTTCAAGGCAGTTGAAGAAGCATGAGCAGAACTATCCTACACATGACTTGGAGATGGCTGCAGTGATCTTTGCTTTGAAGATCTGGAGACATTATTTGTACGGGGTGACTTGTGAGATATTTACTGATCACAAGAGCCTTAAGTACATATTTCAGCAAAGAGATCTGAATCTGAGGCAGAGGAGATGGTTGGAATTGTTGAAGGATTATGATTGTGAGATTCTTTACCATCCGGGTAAAGCTAATGTGGTAGCAGATGCCTTGAGTAGGAAGTCCTCAGGTAGTCTTGCTCACATTGGTGTTGAGAGGAGACCATTGATCCAGGAATTGCATTTGTTGGTGGATCAAGGTCTGATGATGAAGATCAGTAGATCAGGTGGACTGTTAGCTCAGTTTAAAGTACGATCTGTACTGAGAGATAGGATTAAAGCAGTTCAGAGCCGAGATCCTATTCTGGAAGAGCTTGCAGAGAATGCCAGAGCAGGGAAGTTCACTGATTTCACACTCGATGATGATGGTGTGTTGTGGATCAGTGGTAGATTGTGTGTTCCTGATGTGGATGATTTGAGAGAGGAGATTTTAGAGGAAGCACATTCTACAGCCTACAGCGTTCATCCGGGTGTTACTAAGATGTACCACAGTGTCAGAGATTTATACTGGTGGGATGGATTGAAGAAGGATGTGGCTGATTATGTTGCTAAGTGCTTGACGTGTCAGCAAGTGAAAGCCGAACATCAGAAGCCTTCTGGGAAGCTTCAGCCTCTTCCTATTCCCGAGTGGAAGTGGGAAAGGATAGCTATGGATTTTGTGGTCGGTTTACCTCGTTCGAAGGATGGATACGATTCCATCTGGGTGATTGTAGACAGATTGACGAAGTCTGCACATTTCTTGCCTGTGAAAGCCACATATTCAGTTGCTAGATTGGCGAAGTTGTATGTGAAGCATATTGTGTGCCTTCATGGAGTACCTGTGTCCATTGTGTCAGATAGAGGTTCAGTGTTTACTTCTCGTTTTTGGCAGAAGTTGCAGGAAGCGATGGGCACTAGGTTGGATTTCAGTACTGCTTTTCATCCTCAGACAGATGGCCAATCTGAGAGGACGATCCAGACAATGGAAGATATGTTGAGAATGTGTGTCCTGGATTTGGGAGGTAGCTGGGATGATCATTTGTCGCTTGTTGAGTTTGCATATAATAACAGCTACCATAGCAGTATTGGCATGGCACCGTATGAGGCATTATATGGAAGGAAGTGTAGATCCCCTTTGAGTTGGGATGAGATTGGTGAGAGAGCTTTGACTGGACCAGAGATGGTTCAGGATGCTGTAGAGAAAGTCGCCGTGATTAAGCGGAGATTAGAGACCGTAGTAAGCAGACAGAAGAGTTATGCGGATCCTAGGCGCAGAGATGTGGAGTTTCAGGTTGGAGATTTCGTTTTTCTGAAAGTATCTCCGATGAAGGGTGTGATGAGATTTGGCAGGAAGGGTAAGTTAGCACCGAGATACATTGGACCGTTTGAGATTCTGGAGAGAATTGGCACTGTTGCATATCGGTTGGATTTGCCTCCGAGTATGTCACAAGTGCATCCAGTATTTCATATCTCGATGTTGAGGAAGTATATCTCAGATCCTTCACACGTGTTGCAGCCAGACAGTGTGGAAGTGAATGAAGATTTGACGTTTGTGGAAGAACCTGTGGCGATCGTTGATTATCAAGTTCGACAGTTGCGATCGAAGCAGATTCCGATGGTCAAGGTTCTGTGGCGTAGCGATAGAGTTGAAGAGCATACGTGGGAGACTGAAGCTGAGATGCGAGCTTTTTACCCATATCTCTTTCCTTCTTGATCTTGTTTTTCTGGAATTCGGGGACGAATTCTTGTAAGGGGGGAAGACTGTAATATCCCGTGTTTTTAAAATATTTTTACACTGTACTGGGATATGCAGTGTCAATGATTTCTGTATTTTATATGATATTTTTACGAGTTGATATGTATTTTAGACCTATTTTAATTACTGTGTTTTATATACAGTGTTTTACGTAAAATTTTCCCGGGACTTTCATTTTCGGGGAAATTTTCACGTAAACAATGTATTATTAATTATTTTAAATGTATTTACGGGTTTGCATGAACTCATACATATTTTTAAATTATTAAATTAAGCCAGTGTGTGTATATTTATTTAATTAGGGTTTATTATTTCCCTAATATTTTATTAAGTATTTAATTGTTTTATTGTTATTTAATTAATTTTATTTAGTATAAATTATTAAAATATTAAATTTTATGTGTGTGGTGTATATTTGATGTGTGTAATTTAATATTATTTTAATATATAGTATAAAGTATATATATATACATATATTTGTCAAAAATCAAAAAGTTTGGAAAATTACCATTTTGCCCCCGACTTCTTCTTCTTCCTCCCAATTCTTCCCTTCTCCATTTCCGGTCGCTGCCGTGCCGTTCCTTCACAGTGGGTGTGCCGTCCGGTGTGCCACCATCTTCCCCGACCAGTTTCGCCGCCTGTGGAGGCCGTTTCCGGCATCGGGAGAGTGATTTTAGCCGGAGAAGCCGAAAATCAACCCACCGTCGATCACGCCGATTCCGGTCACCGTTTTCGACACCACCGGTCTCTTTCTTCTCCTTGAGCTCCGGTGAGTGTTATTCTAGCTTTGGTTTGAGCTAAAATGGTCTAGATTTGCTTAGGTTTTGATTTGTCAATTCGGCCTATTAGGGTTTTTTGATTTTTTTCGAATTGTTCTTGATTGATTCATGCTTAATTCCTTCACAAATGTTGTTCCTAGTAGCTTAATCTACATGTATGAATTTTTGTAGAATTTTTGGAGATTGTTTGGATTTTTGGGTATTTTTGTATATTTTAATATTATTTTCTAATTTTCGGAAATTAATTATTTAAATTATGAAATTTGAGTTTATGGTTAAATTGGGTGTTGAAATGAATTATAGGAATTTATTTGGAATTTTTATGAATTTCTAAGTATTTATTTTGAATTAATTAAGTTTATGTAATTTTGAGAAATTAGGTTAAATGTGTTTTTATTTGAATTTAATTGGATAATTGAGTTTAATTATTAATATTATTGATAAATATGTTGAGAAAATTAATTTTGGATAATTGTATGATTTTTGGTGAATTTTTGAAGTAATTTAGGTATATTTATATATATAGGGGTATTTTGGTAATTTTACCCTAAATTGTCTAAAAATGTAATTTAATTGGTTTTAATATTTATTTAAGGTATAAAAATGATTTCTACAAATTATTTGGTATTTTTAACTAATTAAAACTATTTTTCGTAAATTATTTTCAATTATATATATAATATACGGTTTTTCTAATAAAATGAGTTTTAATCGGTTTTTATAGTGTTTCAAGGTTAATTACGTAATTTTTACCTATAAAATGTATTTCTGTGATTTAAGGATATGTTCGGTATATCTGGAATTATTCTGTGTTTGTGGACCCTGGTCGGTGGACTGTAGTTTGGAGTCCGACCGTGGGATTTTGATTGTGTTGAGCTTGTATTTCGAAGTGTGTTTCTTTGCAGGGTCGGCTCTACTCTTTTGAGTAGAGAGATGTCCGTTTTACAGGGGAGGTTCTACCGAATTTTCGATAGAATTCTCGTAAAACGTGATGTCCAGTCGAACCCTAATTCTGTTTCCGTATTTTAATACTCTAGATTGAATTCTAGGATTTCTGTTAGGGTTATTCTGATGTCGATTACTTATTTCTTGTTTAGTTGCGCCGAGACCGAGGACTAGTGGTCCAGGCCCGTCGGACCCGTCTCGTGGAGCGCACTAGGTGAGTTACTATATTATATATATATGCTTAGGATGCATGATTTAGAAAATGCATGTTTTATCTTTACTAAATATGCATAAATAGTGTGATTTATATTCAAGTATATTTTTGGTATATAATAAATTATATACATGTTTTATTAATAAAATATATTTAAAATGTTTTTAAATATATTTTTAATTTAATTCATGATTTGATTGGATTTATTTGACATATATATTCTCAAAATATACCTGGTTTATGTTTGGTATATTTTCGGTATATATATGGTTTATATTGTTGATTTATTTAAATTCATGCATCATGTATTTGTGAATGAATGTTTTATTATTTATTAATGAAGGATATCGATAGAACGTGCTACCTAGTGGGCAGCACTAGGACCGAGTACGTACCGGTACGCCTATAGTATTTAGGCTATATTACTAACTATTTGTGGATATTGATTTGATGTGATTATTGATATGTGTGAGATGTGGTTTAGGGTGTGATTGCTGGAGCTCGGTTGACCAAGTGTCTCGGGGCCAATCACACTGGCAGTCAGACTGCTGAAGCTCGGTTGACTTAGTGTCTCGGGGCCAGTCTACTGTCTAAATGGATTAAGTGGATATATTTGGATTCCGTGAGCCTGTATGGCTAGAGTGTTGTCTAACACTATTATTCTGAGGTTGCGATATTTTAGGGTTCTATATAATCCTTCATAAAAGATGATTTTCAAATAAAATATATATAAAATGATTTCACTGCATCTGTGTGAATTTGCCTGTATATATACATATTAGATATGTATTATTGACTGTATGCATTGTCATTTAGTGTGTATGTATATATATTATAGTAATTCACTCAGTGAGGTCTGACTCCCCTCCGTTGACTATTTTTCAGGAGAGTCAACTTCCTCAGACCTCAGTAGCAGGTCGATACGCCGGATTTCTTCCGCCCCGGCTTCTTTATGTAAATTGTCTACTTGAGTCTTATTTATTTTATCTAGATACTGCAGTAGTTGTGAATTAAAGTATTGAATTTCATGTACTTTGTTTTAAAGGAGGTATATTATGTTGAAACTGGATTGTATTAAAGAGATTTTATGTATGAGATGAGATTTTTATTTAAATCCAGTGATGAAAATGATATTATGATATTTAAGATTTTTATTTCCGCTGCATAATTATTATATGGTTATTGTTATGGCATGATTTATTTTTTTTTTTTTTAGGCTTGCTACGGGTTCCGGATTCGAAAGAATTCCCGTTCCCTAGCGCCGGTCATGGCCCCTGTTTTGGGTCGTGACACAATCACACTGGCAGTCAGACTGCTGGAGCTCGGTTGACTTAGTGTCTCGGGGCCAGTCTACTGTCCAAATGGATTAAGTGGATATATTTGGATTTAGTGAGCCTATATTGCCAGAGTGTTGTTTAACACTATTATTCCGAGGTTGCGATATTCTAGGGTTCTATGTGATCCTTCATAAAAGATGATTTTCAAATAAAATATATAAAATGATTTTACTGCATCTGTGTGAATTTGCCTGTATATATACATATTAGATATGTATTATTGATTGTATGCATTATCATTTAGTGTGTATGTATATATATTATAGTAATTCACTCAGTGAGGTCTGACTCCCCTCCGTTGACTATTTTTCAGGAGAGTCAACTTCCTCAGACCTCAGTAGCAGGTCGATACACCAGATTTCTTCCGCCCCGGCTTCTTTATGTAAACTGTCTACTTGAGTCTTATTTATTTTGTCTAGATACTGCAGTAGTTATGGATTAAAGTATTGGATTTTATGCATTTTATTTTAAAGAAGATGTATTATATTGAAACTGGATTTGTATTAAAGATTATGAATCTATGAGATGAGATTTTTATTTAAATCCAGTGATGAAAATGATATTGTGATATTTAAGATTTTTATTTCTGCTGCATATATATTATATGGTTATTGTTATTGCATGATTTATTTTATTTTTTTTAGGCTTGCTACGGGTTCCGGATTCGAAAGAATTCTCGTTCCCTAGCGCCGGTCATGACTCCTGTTTTGGGTCGTGACAATCACAATACACTGTGAACTTGTCTTCTCCATTAGGAAAAGCCAAAACTGGAGCTATGGTTAACTTCTCCATCAGGAACTGGAAACTATTCTCACAAGCATTTAACCACTCAAACTTCACATTCTTCTGAGTCAAGTGAGTCATAGGAGCTGCAATTCTGGAAAAATCCTATACAAACCTCCTATAATACTCAGCTAAACCTAAAAAACTTCGAATCTCGGTAAGTGTATGTAATATCCCGAATTTTTAAATATTTTTATACTGCATCGGGATATGTAGTGTTAATAATTTTTGTAAATATATTTATGATATTTTATGAGTTTGTTGTTTGTTTAAAGCTAATTTTAATTATTTTATATTATTTTAAGTACTTTACGTAAAATTTTCCCGGAAATTGTATTTTCGGGAAAATTGACACGTAAATACTTTAATATTATTTATTTTGACTAGTTTTATGAATTTGCATGAACTCATATATAATTTTAAAGTGCTAAAATAAATTATATATATGTGTACTTATTTAAATTAATTAGAGCTTAATTAATTTCCTTAATTTTATTATTTAATTTTTGTATTAATTAATTAATTTTAAGTTTATAAATTATTAAACATATTAAAATATATGTGTGGTGTATATTTAATATGTGTGAAATTTTATATTATTATAATATATAGTGTGAATATATATATATATATATACATAATTTTTTAATCAAAAACCAAAACTTCCCTTTATTTACAGAATTACCACTCTTCTTCTCCAAATGCCCATCACCATATTTCTTCCATTTCCAGCCACTTTCAAGCTGATTTTCTTGCTATTACTATGCCCCTCAGCCTTCCTCCTCCACCTCCAGCCATTTCCACCACCTGAAACACTCTTTTCCGACGAGTTTTGACCGGATTTTCATCAAGGAGCCAAAATTCGACTTAGCTCCGACCAAGCACTTTCCAGTCACCAAATTTGATGCTGTCAGTCTTTATCTTCTCCTTGAGCTCTGGTGAGTGTGATTCCAAGCTTTGTTTCACTTGATTTGGTCTAGAATTGTTTAGGTTTCAATTTCTTCAAATCAGCCATTTTGGGTTTTGAATTTTTTTTAGCTTTAATTTGATTGATTCATGAAAACTTCCTTCACAAACTTTGTTTCTGGAAGCTTAATCTACATGCTGTAATTTTTTTAGAATTTTTAGAATTTATTTAAATTTTTGTGAATTTTTGATTATTTTATTATTATTTTCTAATTTTCGAAAATTAATTAATTAAATTATGAAATTGTGTTTTATGGTGATTATAGGAGTTGAAATGAATTATAGAAATTTATTTGTAATTTTTGTGAATTTTTATGTATTTATTTGGAATTTATTAAGTTTATGTAATTTTGAAAAATAGGGTTAATTATGTGTTTAATTGAAATAAATTGGTAAATTGAGTATATTTATTGATATTATTGAATTATATATTGAGAAATTAATTTTTCAGTAATTATATAATTTTTGGTGAATTTTTGAAAATTTATAGTGAATATATATATATACAGGGGTATTTTGGTAATTTTATACTAAATTGGTTAAAAATGTAATTAAATTGGTTTTAATAGTTATTTAGGGTATAAAAATGATTTCTGAAAATTTTTAGTATTTTTAACTAATTAAAACTATTTTTCGTAAATTATTTTCAAATTATATATAATATACTATTTTTCTAAATAAATGAGTTTTTATTGATTTTTAGTATGTTTTAGGGTTAATTACGTAATTAGGATTTATAAAATATATTTTTATTATATAAGGGCATTTTCGGTATTTTATAATTATTCTGTAAATTGTGAACCTCGATCGGTGAATTGTAGTTTGGAGTCCGACCGAGGGATTGTGGTTGTAATTCTGTGTTTATTCCGAAGTTTTGTGGCTATAGATAACAATAAGGTTTACTGGCCTCGAGTGATTGCTCTTTGCTTATATGCTCAATTTTTATTGGTTTCCCCTTTTGGCAACTAGGACCTAAAGATTCTTCATAATTTAGACAAAGTGGAAGCTAGCCTAAATCCTTTCCCTCTTATCCTGGTAGAGACCATTATTGTGCTTGACAACTTCTCTGAAACTAGGTGATTCTCAAGGAGTCCCTTGTTGTTGGAGGTGAGCTTCTTTTCTCTTTTATCATTTTTTATTTTTGTCATTTTTACCCATTCATTCTTCTAATTCTCAGGGAGTCCCTTGCTGCTGTAGGTGAGCTTCTTTTCTCTTTTATCATTTTTTATTTTTCTGTCATTTTTACCTATTCATTCTTTTAATAGGCATGATTTCATTAAAAGATGAGGTTACTCAAACCTCTCAGAGAAATTACATATTACAAGGCTAAAAACTGCCATACTAGGAGACTTCACCCCATTTTAGAGGATATTCAGAGCTAGTTATCTACATTTCCTAACACTATGATTCAGTGGATGTGCCCATGGTGGAGGTTGTAGCATGTGACCATTCGATCCTATACCTATTGCGTTCCACTAACTGGTCTCCATTTTGCCACTTTCTAGAATCTTACTAGGCTTTATGGACAATATAGGCATAAACAATTGATTGTGGAGAATTACTGACTTCAAATTCTAATCGCTTTGCCATTGAAATTATTCCTCCTTTTGGCAAGACCAGAATCACACCAATGCATGCTCCTCTCTTATTGACTGCTCCATTAAAATACATTTTTCATGTCTAGATCTCTATTACCCTAAGTACTCGTCCAAAAATTTTAACTCCCATTCTTGTCCATTATCTATAGGATTTTAAGCTAAAAATTTTGCTACAAATCTCCCTTTTATCACCTTCTTTGCCACATAGTCTATGTCAAATTCAATAAGCAAGACAAACCATCTAGCTAATTTCCCTATAAAAGAGGGAGTCTATTGAGGATACTTGAGAGGATCATACTTAGAGACCGCCTGAATTCTATAAGATTAAAAGTAAAGTTAGAGCTTCTTTGTCACCTAAATTACAAGCAAGTTCCCTTTACTAGACTGTAATTGGCTTCATAGGGTAGAAGCTTCTTACTTAAATAATACACAACATGCTTAAATCTTCCTTCTCCTTCTTGAGCTAGCATTGCACTAAATGCATCCTTCTTTATTACCAGGTAAAGAATTAAAGAATTAAATGTAAGATTGAAGGATTCATCAAATAATTCTTAATAGTTTTAAAACCTTGTTGACATTTGTCATCCTAAATGATCGGTTGATTCTTCTTCAAAAGCTTGAAGATTGGCTACCAGATGGTGGTTAACTTGGCTATGAACCTATTGATGTATTGCAACCGTCCAATGAACCCTTTGACCTTTTTCTTATTTTTTGGTGTAGGCATTTCTTTTATCGCACTCACTTTATCCAAATCCACCACTATGCCTATTTGGTTAACAATATGCCCTAGCAGCTTTTCGGAGGTTACCCTAAAAAAAAATTTCTTTGGATTCAACCTAAGGTTATACTTTTAAGCTCTTGCTAGGAACTTGTCTAGAGCCTCAAAATGCCCTTCTCTAGTCGGGGACTTGACCATCATGTCATCCACGTACACCTCTATCTCTTCATAGACCATATTATGCAGTAAAGTTGTAGCCATCCTTTGATAAGTAGCTCTTGCATTTTTCAACCCAAATGACATGACTGTATAACAATAAACACCCCATTTAGTGGTGAAAGAAGTTTTCAACTTATCAATCATTGCCATCATAATCTAGTTGTATCCTGAGAAGCCATCCATAAAGGAGTACATAGCATTTAAAGCTATATTATTGACTAAAGTGTCAATATGCAGCAAGGAAAACTCATCTTTTAGACAAGCCTTATTCAAATCCCTATAGTCCATGCATATCCTGACTCTCCTATCCTTCTTAGGAATTGAAACTATGTTGGCTAGCCACTAGGTGTCATCTACCACTTTTAAGAACTTTGCTTTCAGTTGTTTCTCCACTTCTTCTTTGATCAAGAGAGCCCATTCTGGCCTTAATATCCTCTTCTTCTATTTTATTGTTATGACATGAGAATACATGGGGATCTTATGTTCTACAATCTCTCTATCAATCCCAAGCATATCCTTTTAGCCCCAAGCAAATCCTTTCTGTCTTCTTTTCAATATTTCTTTCATTTTTTCTCTCTCATTAAGAGTTAAGTTAGAAGCAATCAGTATATTTTTAGGATCATCATATGTTCCTAGATTAAATGATTCAGTCTGCACTAAATTAATGTCAAACATATGGATGAAATGATCATCACAAACTAAATAACCATTAGGAAAAACATTGCACAAATAAGCAAAGTTGGACCTTATCGCACTAACTTTAAAAAAGAAAATGTCATCGGTTTCAAATAAGTTAGAAAGAGAAATGTTAAGGTCATCATAGAAAATATCCATAATGGAATCAAGAACATAGGATTCAAATTTGAACTCCTCTTCCTGGTCAACAGTGTCCTCAACTCTATCTTAGGAATGTCCTCTTCTGATTCTAGAGTCAGTACCAGTTCCTTTACTATTTGCTCCTTAACAGCAACTTCGTTGATCCCAATCACATGTTTAGCAAAAATTTCAAACTTAGGGACCAATTTCTCAACAATCATCAAAGGCTTAGGAGCTCCTCTAGAGGGGTAGTTAGCACCTTCCTCCATAAATGTTTCCCATAATGTCTTTTTCTTTAGTTTAGCTCTAGCTTTGTTCTTCCCAAACTTTCCTTCAGCTTTATCCTCTTCTTTAGACTCATATGCTTCTGGATGCCCTACCCCGTGCTTCAAGATTGGCACTTTAGGTTCAATAAACTCAGGCGAGCCTTGCTAATTATTCCTTAATCCCATTTTAGGCATAAATTGCATGTTCTTCATTATACTCACAATTCTTGGATTCAGCTAATCTTCATAGATCATTCAAACCTCGAAACGTAGATTGTCAAGAATTTTACTAGGAGTTAAATTTAATACAGTGACAACAACTTTAGTTTCTGCCGTTATAATGACTACTCTTCCTTTATACAAAAATTTGATTTTCTAATGAACAGTAGATGGCACTCCCCTAACTAATGAAATCACAATCTTCCTAGAAGAATGTGAAGGTGAACTGAATATCTATTGCATGTAAGTTGACTTAAACTTCGATAGGTCAAGTCTTGATCAAAGCTCTAAAGGTTCCCTCAACTGGCCTTTTTGCATCATTATAGGCTTTAATGACCACATTAGATGGCTTTAGATAAGTTATTGCCAACCCAACTTTGGCAAGATCTGTAGAGGGCACACATTGATGGTAGATCCATTATCCACCATTACGCTGTAAGTTAATTTTCCTTTTACCTCTACCTTTATGAATAAGGCTTTACTATGGTCTCTACCTTCAAAGGGTAAATCATCATTTATAAACACAATTGCCCCTGGAGAGCTTTCTGTTAGTGAATCTACCATTTATTCTAGAGTGTGCATTGAGGGGATCTTTTTATGATTAAGGGCCATAACCAGTGCTTCCCAATGGGCTCAAGAGTTCATAAGCAGCTCCCAAACACTGACAAGAGTTTTCTCATCTCTTCTGGTCTCAACAACTTCCTCATTCTACTTTCCTTTCTCTAGTTCTTCCTTTGAGTCGACTTTCTCTTCTTTTGGTTCATCATTTTTTACTTCCTCTCTCTTCTCAAGCTTCTCAACTGATTAGGCTATCTTCCCTTTATTATTTTTTCACAGATCAATTGCTTCCCCTACTTTATCATAGAAACTCCAAATGTCTAAAACATTCATATAAAGTTCCACAAAATTAGTTCAGGTTCAGGTCTTTTGTTTATGGTTTTAGTGGCATGGGTATGGCATCAACAAAGGAATTAAGGACTTGTTCCTTTGTTAAGCCGATATTAATCATCAAGATGCATGGATTTGGTGGCGGTACATTGCGATAGTTAGGCAAAGGGTTATTTTGGGTGTTTGGTTTTCTAGTTTTAGGATTAGTTATCTTACCTGAATTGATTAAATCTTGAACCTTATATTTCAAGTGAGTGTAACCATCAATATCGTGTCCAATGTTTTAGTGATATTTGCAGTATAATTTTGGGTTGGCATTTGGAAAAGGTGGTCTTTGAGGCAAGGGTTGTAAGACGTTATTTTCAATTAGTTTCTCTAGGACTTTGGAGAGGGGTCTTCCCAAGTTAGAAGACCTTCATGGTTGTCTAACAGTATTGATTAGTATATTACTGATCAGCCTAATTCCACTATTGGATCCAATCCCTTCTCTGCTTGCAGGTCTTCTACTGAAGAATTTTTTCTCTTGTGCCAAGTTGAATTCTTTCTATACCCTAAATCTATACAACTCCTTAAAGTTTTAAATTCTCAAATCTTTCAAATTTTAGAGAGCGAAAGCACACACCCTTCTATCCCTATCACTAACTGATCATATTCTTTAGGCTAGTGCTTCATCTGTACCAATTTTGCTCTCCACCTAATCAAGTAATCAGCGAAAGACTCATTGAATTTTTGGTTTAAATTTTATAAGTCTCTTAAAGATGCTTTCATTTGAATGTAAAGACTATACTACTTTATAAATGTAGCGCGTAATCCCTCCCAATCATCTTGGATATGGGATTCCAAAGCATAATACCATTTGATGGGTGTTCCTTCTAGAGATAGAGGAAATTACTTCATAATCTCTGCCTTGGTCAAATCGGTCATCTTCATATGAGTCATATATTGCTTCAGATATAGATAGGGATCCTCAGTGCTAGTAAATTCTCATGTTAGGGAATTTAAAATTCTAGGGTAGAGGGTCATCATCTCCATCTAAACTCATATAACTGATATGCTCATCAGAGCATCTATCCCCTTCTTTTTCATCATTAACTGCATTTGAGCCATAGTCTTGGTCACATTTTTAGCCCAATTATACTTTTCCACATTTTCTGTAGTGTTTGAATTCACATTCTATCTGGCTATAGGCTCTCCCACTAAAGTTTCCTGATCATCCTCTCTTTCCTATCTTTCAGAGTCTTTAGCATCCAAATTAAATGGTTGTGGTTGAGGTGTTGGCAGTTTCTATCTAACTGGTCCCCTCATTTTGGCCATCATCTCTTGCATAATTATCTAGTTCTGATTGGCTATCTTTGCTTTCAACCTATGCCCATAAGCCTCACTATTAAATTCTGCCATCTCAGTTTCTCTAAAAATCCTAACCTGATGACCAGTGTCAAATTGCTTTCAACTGAAAGACTATCGTGAATCTATATCTACAATCACCACGGATTAGAAATATGCATGTCATGCATGCATGAGATATAAATTTAATTAAATAGGAAATAAACACATACTCTATTTACACATAACAATAATAAACAAGATATAAAGCTTCAAATGGTATCTGCACCCTTATTCCTCCCACACACATGTTCACTGGTGAGTTCTTTATCCTAGGATTATTATTCTGGGTTTTAATTATTAGTAAGGGATAATAAAACTGATGGATGCAAGATTACTCTCAAGCCAATACAAACAAGTAGTAATTTCTTCAAATAATTTCAAAGTACATTTTAATGTGCCAAGAATGACATCATAGGCCCACCTTGTCAAGATCCATTTATAATGGGCTAAAATAGGCGTGAGAGGCCTATCTTATCAAGGTTTGTTTGTAATGGGCTTGGGCCTTATAAAAAGAATTACCATATGGCATCAAACATATGCATTTGGAAAAATTCTAACGGAAATTGCTAAATCATTACATGAGCTGGGTCTCGAGTAATAAGCTTCAGCTCCCAAAGCTATATACTTCCATTACGTCTCCCTACTAAAGGGTCCATGCAACATGGATAAGTATGTGCTATGAGTGACAATAAATGAATACTCCACTACTAGGTTTGAGTGATACACATGTAGCAAAGCAAAAACTATTGTCGGTTTATGTAGGACTTGATGTGCATCTTATGTGGAAATGTGTAGTGAATGCAAGAATTTTCAAAGAAAATAAGGAAATAATCAAAGATGATAAATTAAGAAACATTTGGAATCAGTTTCTTTATTCCCTAGTGGAGTCACTATTGTGACCGGCGGGGTTAAGCACATGCTCAAGTGTTTGGTGACCACAACACTATATGAGCTCAAGGCCTATTAGAAAATACAAAATAGGCTTGTGGCCTAAAATGGAGATGAAGTTACCACTCAGATAATAGCTGGGACACACTATATTACAACTAGATTCCATCGAGGTTCCCAAAATCCGTCATCAGAGATCTAGTTTAGAAACTATGTATGGGCTTTTGGAATGCCCACCCAACCTTGTGGTTGGCCTCCGTGTGTGTTTTGTATTTTATTACCTTTGACTATTTAATTATTTCTTTATTTTAATGTGGATCACAATCATTTCCAATTTTATATTTTAGTTCGAGTTTGCACATTAGTCCCATTTTCATGTGTATAACCCGACATTCAATATATATAAAAAAATAATAATAATTTATAACCATACATTCCAAATAAATGAGGAAAAAGATTAGGGATTACAATATTTTGTTTAAAGAAACATAAAATAAACCAAAAATAAACTAATTAATTAGAAAAATAAAACCTCTCAAGAACTAATTAATAGGCTAACTATTTAATAATTAAAAATCACAAAACAATCCCTGCAATAAGCATAAATTAGTCCTTCCTCACAAAATAACTAACAAGTACGATTTATAGGAAATAGAAATAAAATCACAAAATAGTCCATAAATAACATAATAATATTGTACAATAATAATATTAAACAACATAATAATTATGTCTAAAATCAAGATATATAACAAGACAAAAATGAAAATCATGGAAAATATACAAAATAAGCATGAAAGACCAAAGCAGAATCATGCAAGATCCTGATAAAGTGGTGTCGCCTCCTGACCAGGAGGCCATCTCAGATCGCCATAAAGAGAAGGGGCAACGCCTCTATGAAGAGACATTGCCTCTTCAATAGACTTAAAAACATACTACATTTCTTAACTTCTAAGAAACTTCAAAATCAAGACAAACAAGCAAAGACTAACACAAATACACAAAGATCGATAACCAATACTCAATGTTTCACATACTCATGCTTCCATATGACCTTAAACAAGTAATAAAACTCAAGAAAATAAGCAAGAGAGTAATAAATTAAAAGCTTTTAATAAAACGAAGAACTTAAAGCTTGAAAATGAGAATTCTTACTGGTTTGGATGAGTTAATACTCCTAACTAAGCCCTCAGAGCTTGGTTTGTTAGTTTGAATGCTTTAAATGCAAGAGAATCCTCTTCCTTCTCAAGAAAATCAAGTCTTTAGCTCCAAAATCCCCCTCTTCTTCTTCTTCTTCTCCTCTTCTTTTCTTTTTTTTTTCTCTGTTTTCTTTTTTTTTCCAAACATCCTTTTTTTTTAGAGACTAAAAATTCCAACCCCCTCCCACACCCACACTCTTTCTTTCAAGCTTCTTCTCTTTTTGCCTTTTTCAATTCTTAAGAAACTCACTCTCACCCTCTCCCCATCATTCTCATAATTCCCTATGCTTTTTTTTCTTTTTCCTACCTTTTTTCATTTCTTTTCATCTAAAAATGCCTCAAACTAAAGGTAGGTAGGTCTTAATTGTTGCCATTAATAACATATAATATTGTAAAGGGTGGCTGTAAAGAGGCGCTACCTCACCGATACCCAGGTTGAAGAGGCAATGCCTCTTCGTTGAGGCGATCGCCTCTTCACCTAGGCTGTGTCTGGGCCTCTAGGCCAAAAAGCAATGGTCTTGGTGTAAACACCTAATTTTAGGATGACTTGAGTTTGGATGCAATATAGGACACAATGATAAAAATTGACTATGAAATTAGACTTATTGGTTTTGAACTAAATTGTAAATTATTTTTAGCACTTTTTTTAAATTTTTATTTATCTATTTATTTATTTAATTTTTAAAAAAATTTATAAAAGAAAATAAATAAATAAAAATAAATAAATAAATTTTCAATAAAAGGGGAAAATAAAAAATAAAAAGAAAAAAAAGGGCCAAAAGGCCAAATGGCCAAGTGGGCAAAAACATGGCCAATGGCCATATGGCTTTACAGTGGCCATTCCACTGCATTGACGCCGATTTTCATTTTTTTATTATTTTCTTTCCTTTTTTCTTTATTTTTTATTTAATTATTTTAATTTTATTATAATTCCTAATAAACTACAATTATCAATTTGTTAGGATCAGATTTGGTTCTATTTTGATTATCTTATTTTTCCTTTTTAAATAAACAATATTTCATAGAGAAAGGGGAGACTCTTGACTTTTGCCCTAATTTTTTCTATTTTAGCTGTGGGAAACTCTCTGCCTTCTTTTTAATTCTTTGCCGTGGCTTTTCTGATTTTAGCGATGAGCCAAAAATATTGTTCTCTTTCACGTACTTTTTGAGTCCTTTTTCAATAATCAGATTCAAATAAACCTAAAATCACAAACAAAATAAAAACCACAGATTCTTCAATCAACGGTGATCATCCTTTTGAGGGAAATCAATACTGCATTGATCAAATCATCTCTTCTTCTACTCCTTTCTATTTTGATTTTGATTTTTTTTATTCTTTTGATTTAATTTAATTTTTATTTTTATTTTGTTTAGGTATTAATCTATATTTATTTTATTTTATTTATTTTGTGTTTCATGATAGATGAGGTGATACGAATTCACTATGGAGAACAAAATCCATGAAGATCCATCGAATGTCATGGATTAAATTTTGTATTTGAATGTAGTTTTTATGGTTTTTATTTATTTGTTATTATTTTGTTGGTTGTTTTATTTTGTGTTTTTATTCATTTTAATTTTTTTTAGGTTGTATTAATTTTTATTTTTATTTTCCGTAGATCATTGTAATAGCCCTAATAATGGAAAATAGTGAATATTTTTGTTTTCTGTCATTAAAATTAATTAGTAAAAATTAATCAAATCAGTAGTGACAATAGATTAATTTTTAGGTTGCATGAAATCAAATTAGGTTTTTTAGAAGAAATAATTTTAATTGCTTGTTTGATTGTTTTGGTATTTTTTTTTATGTTTGTTGGGCTTTTTCTTATTTTTATTCGTTTCGGATCCAAGCCCACATTAGGCTTTAACCCATTTAATTAATAGGCCTTTAAAATTGGATTTTAGATTAAATTAACTTAGGCTCATTAAGTTAATTTAGATTTAGGTCCATTTTTAGTTTAATTAAAATTAATTTAGACTTAGCTTAGCCTATTAAAGCATTTTATTTTTAAAATAAATAGATTTAGGATCACATCACTTAATTTAAAATTAATTAGAATTAAGCACACTAATTTATTTCTATTTTATTTCTTAAAATTAATAGACTTAAGCCCACTTTTTTTAGAATTAAAACAAGTAGACTTAGACTCATTAATTATCTTAAAATATAGGCCCACATTTAGTTTCATTTTACTTGTAAATAAAATATAGACTTAGCTAAACTAAAATTAACATAGTTTAGATTAATTTAGGGACGTCTTGTTATATGAGTGCAATTTTTATGTGCCATTTCAGGACTAGTTGCCTTAGGTTAGATGAATGAAAATTAAGGTTTAAAATAAAATGCATGTAATTAGAAAATAAGATAATAATTAATAAACTAATTCTAAATGCATACAAGATTGAAGGAAGTTTGTATTCCATATGCAGAATTTCCTAGTTGTGGTGCTAACTCTCTATTAGAGAATCAAGTTACCACCACCTTCGAATTGTTCCAATTATTACCCTGGGTGGCGACTCCTTATCACCACACTATGTCTTTGTGATATAGTAGTGTGTTCTTTAGAGCCCTAAGCTCAAACAATATTGCGGTTGTTAAAATCTTGGACGCATGCTAAACCCCGCCATTTACAATGGCAACTCCATTGGGGATAACAGATACTGATTCTACTTGTGTTCTTTTGAATTATTTTATTAATTATTATTTTATTCTTACATTCATTTTGCATGTCCCTATTAACCAATGGCATTGGTCTATGGTTCTATGATTTTACTAGCTTTATGGGATTATAGATTAGCTAACTGTCACTTTTAGCCTTAACTCAGTTCAAGATTGATTATCGGGTTCATTTGACCAGAGTTTGTAACCCAAGTCCTACAGGGCGGTAGTCTTCTCTCAAGTTTGTAAAGGATGTCGAGCCCTTCTGACCTTGGCCTATAACTCAAGTCTTAAAGGAAGACATCTTGCTAAAGGAACCTTAACTTTTCTACCAGACTCAGCTCATGCAGTGGCCTAGTAATTTCCTCTAAGATTACCCAAATTGCTTGTGTTTATTGCCATGATGTATTTCTATTTATAAAGGTCCAAGCCCATACATTTTGAGGCCCATTTGGGTTAATAAAGATTGGGCTAAACTTATATACTTAGAAATGGTGTTTCTATGCTTTTACTGCTTCAAGAGATATGACATGCATGTCAGTTCTTGATATCCCCTATTGATATTAAAGCTAAGATAAAAAATTATAAGAAAAGAGACTCACCATTGAACACATGTGTGGGAGGAATAAGGTTGGAAGGATGTATGTTGTACACTTGACTATTTATTTGTATACTTAACTTGACTTGCTACTTACTGCATAACACGTGCATCATGCATACATGCATTATATATAGTTCATGCATCATAACACTTTATTTTTCAGCCATCAAAGATTCATCCAAGTCTTCCTGTGTTTGGAAACGGAAAGGTGGTAGATTATTGAGAATCGATCTGAGTCCACAATCAATAGCAAAAGAGATCCTCTCAAGATTAGAGAAGAGTCCTATCAATCCACTTTACTTAGAAGCTACAACAAATCAAATAGAAGAAATAGAACAACAATGAGGAATCTGGACCTTAGAAGACATTAAGGAAGCTTTGATGGATGACGTGAGTGCCATGATTCAAGATGAACTGACAAGCCTTAGTTGGATTAATGCCACCTGCTGCTGCTGTTCCACCACTTGTAATTAAACAAGCACCTAGTGCTACAACTATTCCACCTGCTGAAAATGCTCCACCTATTGCTCTTGCACATATACCTATTACTCCTGCTCCTATTGATAATATTGGAGGCTAACCTGTTGTTAAAAATCCACCTGTTAAAGCGAAGCTCGAGGATGTTAAGAATTATATGGTAAAGAAAGTAAAGAGGGAATCACTTGAACTTGTCCAATATTATGAGTCCAAGCAGATACAAGCACTAACTCAGAAAATGTCTAAAATGGAGGAACTAATAAGAGGACAAGGCATGGGATACTCATTTGATTGTGACGATATGTTACAAATGGAAGGGGATAAATTGCCTGAGAAATTTAAAATGCCCCAATTACAGAATTTTAATGGAATTAGAGATCCAAGGATCCACATTAGTCAATATACAATAACTATAAGCACCAATAGAGCCCCATTAGCAGTAGTCACAAAGTTTTTTGTACTTTCCCTGGAGGGTATGGCTATGAACTAGTACCATGGGTTAGAAAAATTTATCTGGGCTGATTAGAGAGAATTATATACTGCTTTCTTGAAATAATATGATTATAACACCAGGTTGGAGGTATCTATTAGGGATTTGGAATTGACTAAACAAAAGCCAAAAGAATCATTCTCTAATTTTCTCACTAGATTCATGGACAAGGCAGGATTAATGAAAAATAAGTTGACTAAGAAGGATTAAGTTAGGATGCTTATATGTAATATGTCTCCTAATTTGGTTAAAAGGTTGCAAATGATGAACCCTAAATCTTTTGTAGACCTTTATGATGATGGATTACAAGCTGAGGAAATTGGGAGTGAGAAAAAGAAAAGCTTTAAAACTATTGGCATAAAGAAGTACCCAACTTGGGGAACACAATAAGGAAACACTAGCTGGATTATGGAAGTGCATGTTGTTCAATAACTAAGGAACAATTTTAACCAACCCCTATCTAAAGTCTTAGACCGCCTGATGCAAAAGGGCTTGCTCAAACCCCTTACCTTTTCCAGATCGCCAAACCTAAATGTCACAGGATATGACCCGAATAGTTATTGCAAATTCCACCAAGTTACTGGCCATTCCACAGACACCTGTACCCGCCTTAAACATGAAATCCAAAATTTTATAGACTTTAGAAAGATCATAGACCCTGAAAGTCCAAGCACCATAAATAATCCTTTCCCAAACTATCAAAATGTTCTACCCCTAACCACTATGATAATCAACTCATGAGTTAGTGAGGAAGAAGTGCCGAGCTCCTTTGAGAACATAAATGTCACGACCCAAATCGAGAGTCATGACCGGCGCTAGGGAATGAGAATTCTTTCAAATTCAGAACCCGTAGCAAGCCTTAAAAGAATAAAAGCATGCAATAAATAAATAAAATATGCACTATAAATAAAATCTCAAACCAATATAATAAAAATAACTTCTGATATATCATAAAATAAAATATATTATACAATATTTAGAGAAAAGCCTCTGAAATCACAATCAACATTCTATAAAATACAAACTACGACAACTACTACTGCAGTTTTCTAGAATACAATAAAATTAAGTAAGTAATTTACATAAAATAGCTGGGGTTGAAGAAATTCGATGGATGGGCCTACTACTGAGGTCTGAGGAAAAAGAATCTCCTAAAAAATCAACTAAGGGGAGTCAGACCTCACTGACTGAATTGTTATATAATATATACATGCATCTCCTAATGTCATATGCAATCAATCATCTATATATAATAAATATATATATATACAAGCATTTCACACAAATGTTGAAATCACTTTATATAAGAATGCTGAAAAACATTATTTTATTGAAGGATTAAATAGAACCCTATTTAATCGCAACATCAATCAACAATAACTCTCTAGCCATACAGGCTCACTTAATTCCAAATTAATTCACTTATTCCATATTGGACAATAGACTAGCCCCGAGACACTAAGTCAACCGAGATCCAGCAGTCTCACTGTCAGTGTGATTGGCTTCGAGACACTAGGTCAATCGAGCTTCAACAACCAAACCATTCAATCACATCAAATCTCAATCAATCAAATCACATCAAGTCATATTTCACCATAAGTGATTCTCACTCAACCCTAAATCTATCGCACCGGTACGTACACGATCCTAGTGCTACCCATTAGGTAGCATGTTCTATCGATATCCTTTATTTAAAATAAAACATTCATATAGGAAAATAAATAATGCAGAATAACATTCATAATAATAAAATAAACCATATATATACCAGAAATATACCTAAAATAAACTAAGTATATTTTGAATATATATGTCAAATAAATTCAAATCAGCAATGAAATATACTAAAAAATAAACCAATAATATACTAAAGACATTTTAAGTATAAATAAAAAATAAAACATGCATTTTTTTTGAAATATATCAAAAATATACTAAAAATATACCTAACATATACTTAAACATTTAATGAAACATTTATGAATAGATACATAGCAAAACATGTATATGTACTAAAACATGCATCCTAAATGCAATGTATATATAAAATAACAACTCACAAGTTTGCGCTCCTTGAGACTAGTTCGACGAGCCCACTAGGCCTTAGTCTCGATGCAACTAAACAATAAAATTGTAATAAAATCAGAATAAATCTAACTTATACTTTTAGAAACTCGATCTAGGAATATGGAACTCAAACAAAATCCAAAAACTCAGGATCGACGCGACGTCACATTTTACGAGAATTATACTGAAAATTCGATAAAGTTTCCTCTGTAAAATGGACATCTCTCTACTAAAAAGTAGAGCCGATCTTACAAGAAAAACACACTTCAAATAACATAATACACAACACCTTCAGTTAGGATCCCGAACTACACAATTTTTCAACAGAAGTCCACAATTATACCAAAAATAGAAATAATACAATAAATGTATTAAAAATCAATAAATTCCACAAAGATCCTCAAAATATCAAAATATAGCATATTCAAACATTAGAACACTAAATATAATTAATTTACAATAATCAAATAAAAAATCCCAAAATAATAATATAATATTATTAAAAATCAAGTTTCTCAAAATAGTAAAAATTCACTTTATATATTCAAATAACATAAATAGCCTATATACATATTAAAAGTAATTAAAAACTCATTTAATTACCAATTTAGTAAATAATATATTATTTGAAAATAATTTATAAAAATTAGTATTAATTAGTTAAAAATAATAAATAATTTATAAAAATCATTTTATTACCTTAAATAATTCTAAAACCAATTAAAAAATATTTTTTAACTATAATTTTAACAAAATTACACAATTACCTTAATAATTCAAAATATCCATAATATAACTAATATTCCTCAAAAATTATTTTATCAACATACATTATTCTAATATCAACCAAAACACATAATTAAACAATAATTTCAACAAAAATACAAATTTAACCTAATAATCCAATATTTACATAATATAAAAATATTATTAAAAATTACATAATATTCTCAAAAATTATTTTCTCAACACTAAAATTAATAACAATATATAATAACACCAAATCAACCAATTTTATAATTAAATAAATTAATTTACGAAAATTAAATAAATAATAATAAAATAAAAAAATTCACCAAAATTCAAATAAATTCCAAAAAATAAAAAAAAAATATATTTTCATGAAGCTTGAGCTACTAGAATCATTATTTGTTAAGGGAGTTTTCAAAAATCAACCCAAAAAAAAAAAAAAACCCTAAAAGCTCAAAACTAGAAATCTAAGAAAACTCACAAACGATCGACTTCAAGCTTAAAAGGCGCTTGGATTTGTCTTCCTCACAACTCAAGGAGTCGAACGGCGTTGGAATGGCGTGCTGTGGTGGCCGGATCCATGAACACCGGTGAGGAGAAGGTTCTTGCAGTTGCTGCCAGCGACGGAGAAGAAGAAGAAAACAACGACGAGGTTGGAAGAAGGAGGTGGTCGACGGCGGAGGCAAGGGAGGCACCCTGACGGGAGAAAAATGGGATGACAGCGGGAGGAGGAAAGCTTTACAGTGTGTTCAACGTTTTTGTAAATGTATATATATATATACATATATTCACACACATACAAATAAAATACACATAAAATAACACTTAAAAATAACATTAATATAAACCATATTTATTAAATAATTTAATAATACCAATAATGTATATTAATAAAAATAATAATAGAATAATAATGCACATGCATAATAGTAACACTAAAAATAATAATAAAAATAATGATAGTGATAGTGATTGCAAAGTTTTTAAATAATATAATATAATTAAATTATTTTACGTAAGAAAATATATATACAATAAAAATACGAATATTGATCACAAATAAATAATAATAGAAAAATAAAATTTAAAATTTATTAACACTGCATATCTCAATTTATATTAAAATAATCTAAAAATAAGGGTTATTACAGTCTCCCCTCCTTATAGGAAATCGTCCCCGAATTCAAAGAAAAGAATAACTACAAGAATTAACCAGGAAAGAGATATGTGTAAGAAGTTCACATCTCAGCTTTGTTCTCCCAGATATGCTCTTCTATGTTGTTGCATCGCCACAACACCTTGACCATCGGAATCTGCTTCGAACGCAACTGTTGAACTTGATAGTATACAATCATAATAGGTTCTTCCACGAATGTCAAGTCTTCATTCACTTCCACACTATCGGACTGTAACACGTGTGAAGGGTCTGAAATATACTCCCTTAGCATCGAGATATGGAACACTGGATGCAATTGAGAAAAACTTGGAAGCAAAGCCAACCAATATGCAACAGTGCCCACTCTCTCCAAAATCTCAAATGGTCTAATATACCTCGGTGCTAGCTTACCCTTATTACCAAATCTCATCACATCCTTCATTGGAGATACCTTCAGAAACACATAGTCTCCTACTTGGAACTCCACATCTCTGCGTCTTGGATCCATATAACTCTTCTGTCTGCTAACTGCGATCTCTAGTCTCCTTTTAATCACAACAACCTTCTCTACAACATCCTGAACAATCTCAGGTCTAGTCAACGCTCTCTCCCTAATCTTATCCCAACTCAAAGGGGATCTACACTTCTTACCATGCAAAGCCTCATATGGTGCCATCCCAATACTGCTATAATAACTGTTATTATAAACAAACTCCATAAGTGGCAAATGATCACCCCGGCTACCTCCCAGATCCAAAACACACATCCTCAACATATCTTCTAGTGTCTGGATCGTCCTCTCAGACTGACCATCTGTCTGAGGTTGAAAAGCAGTATTGAAATTGTTATGACCCAATATTTTAATTATAAAAATATATTTTGGGATATGCAGTATTAATAATATTAAAGTTTAATTGTGTATTATTATCATTAATTACTAATGTTAATTACATATTTTATTTTAAGAGAATTATTTACGTAAAAATAATTTATTTACGCGGGTTTTATATTATTATTATTATTTGTAGTTAACCATCATTATTTTACGTATATATATATTTTCTCACGTAAAATAATTATTTTTGGAGTTTATTATTCAAATATTAAAGTTACTATTATTGTTGTTATTTTCAATAGTATTACTATTATTTTATTATTGTTAAGTGTATTATTATTATTTTTGTTGTTTGTTATTATTATGAGCATTATTAATATTTTTAAATTAATATGCTACTATTATTAATATTATTATTGTCATTCGTTAATATTACATTATTTTATTTTATTAGTGCACGTGTGTGGGAATGTGTGTGGGTGTATATATATATATACACACAATAGTTTATATGGGTTATTATTATAATTATTGTGTGTTATTATTGTCATGGTTATTATTTTTATTATCATTAGTATTATTTTTATTGTTTAATATTATTATGAATATTATTCTTATTATCCAATTATTTTATTAATAGTATTAATTTCAATTTTTGCATTATATTTAATTGTATTTAGGTGCATGTGTGTGTACTCTATATATATATATAATAGGTTATAGGGTCATTATTCGGTCAACCACTACTTCTCCTTTTTCTTCTTTTTCTTTGTTCCAGAGCATTTTTTTCCTTTCTTGTCTCGGTGCTTCCCATCCTAGCAGCACCACCAGCCCTCATGCTATCACCACCATCAACTCCTTCTTCTTTTCCTTGCTGTATTTTCTCCTTCTTGCGTGAAGTCAGCAACCTCCTTCTCTTTCTCGCATGAAGACCAGCAACAACAGCTCTGACACTGGTTGCAGCAGCCTCTTCTATCATAGATTTTTGTTTAAGGTGACTTTTAGGCTCATTTAGTTGAGTTGTGAGGTTGATTTTTGGGTTGTTCCTTGTTGTTTACTGGTTAACTATTAGTTGTTTGTTAGTAAACTGTTAGTTATTTATTAGTTATTGTGTTTATTTTAATTTTTAGTTAATTAATATAATTTTTTTGCTTAATTTATTTCCTAATATTTGGTTAATTTTTGAGTTGATCTATATGTACTTAGTTGATTTGAAATTATTTTAGTTAATTTTAATTATGGGTATTTTTGAATATTTTAATAATATAAATTGTAATTTTTGTTAATTATGTTAAATAATATTTTGGTGGGAAATTTGAGTAATTAGAGTTAGTATATTAAGTTAGTAATTTTTGTGTTAATAAAATTATTTTTAGTAATTTTATTTAATTTTTTGAGAAATTATTAGTATTATGTGATTTTTGATTTTATAAGTTAATTATGAGTTTTTGTTGAAATTGTCATTAAATTATATGTTTTAAATGATTTTGAAATAATAATTGGTATTAAAATGATTTTTACAAATTATTTACTATTTTTCTCTAATTAATACTAATTTTTGAAAATTATATTTAAATAATATATTATTTACTATTTTAATGATAAAATGGGGTTTAAACTAATTTTATTATATAATTAAACTAGTTACGTTGTTAATTGTGAATTTAACCATTTTAGGTTAATTATTTGAAAATTTGGTTTTTATTAATATTGTATAATATTTGAGATTTTTTTAGTTAATTTGTGATAATTTTGGAATATTATGTAAATAATAAATTTATTTATTATTTTGTGCTTAAATGGGTATTTGATTATTTATGATGTTAAATTGTGATTTTAATAATTATTGGCAATTTATGTTAATTTAGTTATAAAATGGGAATTTTATTCCATTTATGGAATTTATTATGGAATATTATTTAAAAACTAGAATTTTATGTTTTAGTTGGAAAATAAAGGTTTATAATATTTTTATGGATTTTTTATGCTTTTTAGTATTTTATTATTTAATATTGTTGGTTTGTGATTTGTGAACCTCATTTGAGGATTCGTGCAGTTTGGGATCGTAACCCAAAGTGTTGTACTTTATGATTTTAGAAGTGTATTTTCTTTGCAAGATCAGCCCTACTTTTGTAAGGAGATGTTCGTTTTACAAAGGAGACTCTACCGAATTTTTGGTAGATTTCTTGTAAAATGTGACAACCAGTACGAGTCTAGTTTTGAAATTTTGATTGAGTCTTCTATAGTAATCCTAAAAGCGTAAAGTTAGAAGTTCATTATGATATTATATTATTATTTATTTTTCTAGTTGCGTCAAGACTGAGACCTATCGAACCAGGCCCGCTGAGTCTGTCTCATGGAGCGCGAATCCGTGAGTTATTATACTATATATGCATTGCACTTAGGATGCATGAATAAGGATTTTACATTTTATTTTACGTCTAAATGTGATTTATGTATGATTTAGTATATTTTCGGTTTATTTTTAGTATATCTTTAGTATATTTAGGGTTTATTTTAATATATGCATGTTATATAATTAGGTATATTTTTAGTATATTTTTAATATATTTCAAAATAAATGCATGTTATATTTTCAATATATATACTTAGAATGTTTTAGTATATTATTGGTTTATAATTGGTACATTTTTATGCTTGATTTCGAATTTATTTTACAAATATATACTTGAAATATACTTAGTTATTTTAAGTATATTTTTGGTATATATGTGGTTTATTTTGTTATTATGATTGTTATTAGGTTTAAATATGCATTATATATTTTTCCATATGTATGTTTAATTTTTAATTGAAGGATATCAATAGAATGTGCTACCTAGTGGGCAGCACTAAGACCGAGTACGTATCAGTGCGATAGATTATAGGGTTGAATTACTAACTTATTTGAGGTGACATTTGATTGATCGATTGATATTTGATGTGACTGAGTAGTGTGATTGTGGGAGCTCAGTTGGCCTAGTGTCTCAGGGCTAATGACACTAACAGTCAGACTGTTGGAGCTCGGTTGACTTAGTGTCTCGAGGCCAGTCTACTGTCTAAAATGGAATAAGTTAATTACCTTGGAATTAAGTGAGCGTATATGGCTAGAGCAGTATTATTGATTGAGGTTGCGATTAAATAGGGTTCTATTTGATCCTTCATATATTAAAATAAACATTTTCTACATTTATTATATATATAAAAGCAGAGTTTGGCATTTGTGTGAAATGCATGTATGTATATATATATATATATATATATGTGTCACGACCCAAACTAGGAGTCATGACCGGCGCTAGGGAACGGGAATTCTTTCGAATCCGGAACCCGTAGCAAGCCTTAGAAAATAAAATCATACAATAATTATATAAAAGTATGACCAAATTAAAATTTTCTGCATCAATATATAAAATAAATACTCCAAATCCTTTTATAAATGAATACATATTCGTGCAATGTTCAAATACAAATTCTCAGAGTATTTAATTTCCAAACAAAATAATACACTTCCAATATAATAACACTACTACTGCAGTTTCTAGAATACAATTCAAAGTTCAAAATATACATTTGCATAAAATAGCCGGGACTGAAGAACACCGGTGAGGAACTCTACAACTAAGGTCTGACGATATGGAATCTCCTGAAAAAAAATAATTGAGGGGGGTCAGACCTCACTGAGTGAATTATTATACTATATATACATGCAAACTAAACCATAACAATCAAGCATTCTTATATATATATGTATATACACACATTTCACACGAATGCCAAACTTTGCTTTTATAAATATACTAAATGTAGAAAACGTTTGTTTTAATTCATGAAGGATCCATAGAACCCTAAATAATAACAACCTCAAACAATCCCATCATCACTCTAGCCATACAGACTCACTTGATTCCAAATAGAACACTTATTCCAATTTGGACAGCAGACTGGCCCCGAGACACTAAGTCGACCGAGCTCCAGCAGTCTGGCTGTCAGTGTGATTGGCCCCGAGACACTTGGTCAACCGAGCTCCAGCAATCACACTATCCATCACCTCACATCTCAATCAACCCAATAGATCATTCAATTCACTTATGGACAGTAGACTGGCCCCGAGACACTAAGTCAACCGAGCTCCAGCAATCTGACTGTCAGTGTGATTGGCCCCGAGACACTTAGTCAACCGAGCTCCAGCAATCACACTATCTAACATACCATTAATCTAGTCAAATCAATTAAATCAATTATAATCACCAAATTTTAACTCTCACTCAATCCTTATCTATCGTACCGGTACGTACACGGTCCTAGTGCTGCCCACTAGGAAGCACGTTCTATTGATATCCTTCACTTCGAATAAATCATTCATTCGAAAAATAATTAATGTAGAACAATATTCATAATAGTAAAACCAACCATATATATATATACCAAAAATATACCTAAAATATACCCAGTATATTTCAGGTATATATATATATATATAGTCAAATAAAATATGAAATAAACTAAAGATAAATCATTAATATAGTTAAAAACAATTTAAATGAGTAACAATAATATAACATGCATTATCTTAAAAATATACTTAAATATGCAAAAGATATACCCTAAGTACTCAAATCATTTAATAAACCATTTATGTCTAAATATTCATTTAAATACGTTTTTGTATTTAACATATATTCACAAATATACTAAAAATAAACCCGATTATCTATCATGCATATATCCAAAAATAAACCCTAAATATACCACTAATGTGTTAGGTTTAATTTAATAATAAAACATTTATTTATTCGGAAATAAATAAAAAAAATATACCAAAAATAACTTAAAAATAATTTAAGTGTAGGTTTATAATTTAACATGCAATTAATTAAGAATAAACCTAAAATCTACTGAAATTATACCTAAAGTATACTAATCATTTAATAAAATAATTATGTCTAAGTGTACATTTTAAAACATGTGTATATTACTCAAATGTATTAAACCTAAAGCTAATTGTTTAATGTGCATATATCAAACTAACATGCCTAATTATTTATTATGCATATATATATAATGCAACCCTAGATATACCAGAAATATTATAATTTAAATCCTTTTTTTTTAAACATACAATGAAAATGAAAAATTCTAAATAAATGCACCCTATATGCAATGCATATATATACAGTATAATAACTCACTGATGTGCGCTTCTCGAGACATATTCAACGGGCCTGGTCCGTTAGGCCTCGGTTCCGGCGCAGCTAGACAATAAATGACAACATGAAATCAGAATAAATTTAACAAAAATTCTAAAGACTCGATCTAGAATTTTAGACACAGCTTTAGAATAGGAATTTGACCGGACATCACGTTTTACGAGAATTCTACCGAAAATCCAGCAGAACCTCCCCTATAAAACGGACATCTCTCTACTCAAAGAGTAGAGCCGGTCCTGCAAAGAAATACACTTCGGAATAACACACAGGATTACAATCAAAATCCCTCGGTCGGACTCCAAACTACAATTCACCGACCGAGGTTCACAATACACAGAATATTTATAAAATACCGAAAATGCCCTTATATAATAAAAATACATTTTATAAATCCAAATTACGTAATTAA
This sequence comes from Mallotus nudiflorus, assembly GCA_947683625.1. Classification (NCBI taxonomy): domain Eukaryota; kingdom Viridiplantae; phylum Streptophyta; class Magnoliopsida; order Malpighiales; family Euphorbiaceae; genus Mallotus; species Mallotus nudiflorus. The sequence continues at coordinate 256,775 of CANTUR010000762.1, forward strand.
CCCTAAAACATACTAAAAATCAATAAAAACCCATTTATTTAGAAAAATAGTATATTATATATAATTTGAAAATAATTTATGAAAAATAGTTTTAATTAGTTAAAAATACTAAAAATTTGCAGAAATCATTTTTATACCCTAAATAACTATTAAAACCAATTTAATTACATTTTTAACCAATTTAGTGTAAAATTACCAAAATACCCCTATATATATATAATCACTATAAATGTTCAAAAATTCACCAAAAATTATATAATTACTCAAAAAATTAATTTATCAACATATAATTCGATAATATCAATAAATATACACAATTTACCAATTTATTTCAATTAAACACATAATTAACCCTATTTTTCAAAATTACCTAAACTTAATAAATTTCAAATAAATACATAAAAATTCACAAAAATTACAAATAAATTTCTATAATTCATTTCAACTCCTATAATCACCATAAAACACAATTTCATAATTTAATTAATTAATTTTCGAAAATTCATTAAATAATATTAAAAAATAAAAAAAATTCACCAAAATTAAAATAAATTCCAAAAATTATAACAAAAATATATTCATGAAGCTCAAGCTATAAGGATCATCATTTGCAAAGGGAGTTTGCTTGAATCAATAAAAATCAACCTAAAAAAAATAAAAACCCTAAAAGCTCAAAAATAAAAATTTAACAAAACTTACAAACGAGATGGTTTGAGCTCAATCCGAGCTTAGAAATAGAGTTCTCATAACTCAAGGAATCCAAATAACCCAAGAACTCAAGCAAAGGTGGCCGGATCCTCGCCGGAGTTACTGTAGCAATAGGTGAAGAATTCAGTTTTTCTAGCGGTTTCAAGGCTTCTGGACGACGACGACGAGGCTAGAAGGAGGAAGTGGTCGGTTGGAAGTGATGGAGGCACACCGACGAGCTTGGATCGAGATGTTGCGGGAGGTAGGATGGTCACAGAAGCTTCTGCATTATTTTGCTAAATGTTTTTGAATGTGTGCTGTGTTGTTTGTATGTTTATATGTATATTTGTTGATGTGTGTGTGTTGGTGTGTATATGTGCACGTGAATGTGTGTGTTTATATATGTATATGTGTGTTGTTTGTTTGTTTGTGTATATATTTTAATAATAAACTATATAATATAATATAATAATAATATTTTATAATAAACTAATCTCAACCACTCATTATAATATATATATATATATATATATATATTGTAATATCCCGTGTTTTTAAAATATTTTTACACTGTACCGGGATATGCAGTGTTAATGATTTTTGTATTTTATATGACATTTTTACGAGTTGATATGTATTTTAGACCTATTTAATTACTGTGTTTTATATACAGTGTTTTACGTAAAATTTTCCCGGGACTTGCATTTTCGGGGAAATTTTCACGTAAACAATTTATTATTAATTATTTTAAATGTATTTACGGGTTTGCATGTATTCATACATATTTTTAAATTATTAAATAAAGTCCGGTGTGTGTATATTTATTTAATTAGGATTTATTATTACCCTAATATTAATTTAAGTATTTAATTGTTTTATTGTTATTTAATTAATTATATTTAGTATAAATTATTAAAATATTAATATTTTTATGTGTGTGGTGTATATTTGATGTGTGTAATTTAATATTATTTTAATATGTAGTATAAAGTATATATATATACATATATTTGTCAAAAATCAAAAGAATTGGAAAATTACCATTTTGCCCCCGACAGTTTTTCTTCTTCTTCTTCTTCTCCGACCGATTCCCTCACCATTTCCGGCCGCTGTCACGCCGTTCCTTCACCGTGGGTGTGCCGTCCGGTGTGCCACCATCTTCCCCGACCAGTTTCGCCGCCTGTGGAGGCCGTTTCCGGCGTCGGGAGAGTGATTTTGGCCGGAGAAGCCGAAAATCAACCCACCGTCGATCACGCCGATTCCGGCCACCGGTTTTCGACACCGCCGGTCTCTTTCTTCTCCTTGAGCTCCGGTGAGTGTTATTCTAGCTTTGGTTTGAGCTAAAATGGTCTAGAATTGCCTAGTTTTCGATTTGTCAAATTCGGCCTATTAGGGTTTTTGATTTTTTTCGAATTTTTCTTGATTGATTCATGCTTAATTCCTTCACAAATTTTGTTCCTAGTAGCTTAATCTACATGTATGAATTTTTGTAGAATTTTTGGAGATTGTTTGGATTTTTGGGTATTTTTGAATATTTTAATATTATTTTCTAATTTTCGGAAATTAATTATTTAAATTATGAAATTGGAGTTTTTGGATAAATTAGGTGTTTAAATGAATTATAGGATTTATTTGGAATTTTTATGAATTTCTAAGTATTTATTTTTAATTATTGAAGTTTATGGAATTTTGGAAAAATTAGGTTAAATGTGTTTTTATTTGAAATTAATTGGATAATTGAGTTTAAATATTGATATTATTGATAAATATGTTGAGAAAATTAATTTTGGATAATTGTATGATTTTGGTGAATTTTTGAAGTAATTTAAGTATATTTATATATATAGGGGTATTTTGGTAATTTTACCCTAAATTGTCTAAAAATGTAATTTAATTGGTTTTAATAGTTATTTAAGGTATAAAATGATTTCTATAAATTATTTGGTATTTTTAACTAATTAAAACTATTTTTCGTGAATTTATTTTCAATTATATATATAATATACGGTTTTTCTAATAAAATGAGTTTTTATCGGTTTTTATAGTGTTTCAAGGTTAATTATGTAATTTTTACCTATAAAATGTATTTCTGTGATTTAAGGATATTTTCGGTATATCTGGAATTATTCTGTGTTTGTGGACCCCGGTCGGTGGACTGTAGTTTGGAGTCCGACCGTGGGATTTTGATTTTGTTGAGCTTGTATTTCGAAGTGTGTTTCTTTGCAGGGTCGGCTCTACTCTTTTGAGTAGAGAGATGTCCGTTTTACAGGGGAGGTTCTGTCGAATTTTCGGTAGAATTCTCGTAAAACGTGATATCCAGTCGAACCCTAATTCTGTTTTCGTATTTTAATACTCTAGATTGAATTCTAGGATTTCTGTTAGGGTTATTCTGATGTCGATTATTTATTTCTTGTTTAGTTGCGCCGAGACCGAGGGCTAGTGGACCAGGCCCGTCGGACCTGTCTCGTGGAGCGCATTAGGTGAGTTACTATATTATATATATATGCTTAGGATGCATGATTTAGAAAATGCATGTTTTATTTTTACTAAATATGCATAAATAATGTGATTTATATTCAAGTATATTTTTGGTATATTTTTGGTATATAATAAATTATATACATGTTTTATTAATAAAATATATTTAAAATGTTTTTAAATATATTTTTAGTTTAATTCATGATTTGATTGGATTTATTTGACATATATATACTCAAAATATACCTGGTTTATGTTTGGTATATTTTCGGTATATATATGGTTTATATTGTTGTTTCATTTACATTCATGCATCATTTATTGTGAATGAATGATTTATATTATTAATGAAGGATATCTATAGAACGTGCTACCTAGTGGGCAGCACTAGGACCGAGTACGTACCGGTACGCCTATAGCTTTAGGCTATATTACTAACTATTTGTGGATATTGATTTGATTATGATTATTGATATGTGAGATGTGGTTTGGGTGTGATTGCTGGAGCTCGGTTGACCAAGTGTCTCGGGGCCAATCACACTGGCAGTCAGACTGCTGGAGCTCGGTTGACTTAGTGTCTCGGGGCCAGTCTACTGTCCAAATGGATTAAGTGGATATATTTGGATTCAGTGAGCCTGTATGACTAGAGTGTTGTCTAACACTATTTTCCGAGGTTGCGATATTCTAGGGTTCTATATAATCCTTCATAAAAGATGATTTTCGGATAAAATATATAAAAATGATTTTTCTGCATCTGTGTGAATTTGCCTGTATATATATACATATTAGATATGTATTATTGACTGTATGCATAGTCATTTAGAGTGTATGTATATATATTATAGTAATTCACTCAGTGAGGTCTGACTCCCCTCCGTTGACTATTTTTCAGGAGAGTCAACTTCCTCAGACCTGAGTAGCAGGTCGATACGCTGGATTTCTTCCGCCCCGGCTTCTTTATGTAAATTGTCTACTTGAGTCTTATTTATTTTATCTAGATACTGCAGTAGTTGTGAATTACAGTATTGGATTTCATGTATTTTGTTTTAAAGGAGATATATTATGTTAAAACTGGATTGTATTAAAGAGATTTTATGTATGAGATGAGATTTTTATTTAAATCCAGTTGATATGGATAATATTACGATATTATGATTTTTATTTTCCGCTGCATATTATATTGTTACTGTTGTGATGGCATAATTTATTTTATTTTTAGGCTTGCTACGGGTTCCGGATTCGAAAGAATTCCCGTTCCCTAGCGCCGGTCATGGCCCCTGTTTTGGGTCGTGACAAAGTTGGTATCAGAGCGAAGTTGGTATCAGAGCGGAGTTCTGTGTCAGGGCTTAGTTATGTGAGTTGTGGCCCTAGTTTTTGAGTTGTGTTTTCTGTTGGACTACTGCAGTGTATTAGGTTCGAGTATGTCTTGATGAGTATTCCTTGCTGTAGTTTTCAGCGTTATTCCTCCGTTGTTTGTTTTGTCTGAATCTTTCCGTTTGTCTTTTCAGTATGAGGAGGCGAGCGCGTGTCGCTCCACCGGTCGTTGAGGCCGAGGATGATGAGTCTTTTCAAGATGAGGTTTTACCTCCTGAGCCGCCAGTTAGACGTAGAGGTCGTGGCAGGGGTAGACCTCGAGGAGCGGCAGGTCGTCGTAGGTAGAGAGAGTTACAGGACGAGGAGCCTGTTGAGCCTGAATTTGATGTTCCTGTTCCTCCTGTTGTTCAGCCTGTTCAGCCTGCCTATCAGCAGGGTATGTCTGACCCTGAGGCAGCTTTGTTCTATGCCCGAGTTGGCAGGATTGCATTTGATGGTACTTCTGATCCTTTAGATTTTCTGCATGCGATTGAGACTAGGACTCGGACTGCTCATACCGAGTACCAGCGGATCATGATTGTCGAGTTGTCTGTCGAGGGACCAGCTCTAGATTGGTTTATTCAGATGATCCAACCCTATATGATGACGATGACCTGGGCTCAGTTTTGAGAGCGATTTATGAGGAGATTTTGTCCAGAGCCTCTTCGTTTGAGTTATCGTCTCCGTCTGACCAGTATTTCTCGTGGAGATCGATCTGTAGAGGAGTATACCCGAGAGTTTCTTTGTCTGGGTAGATACGCTGAGGATCTGATGCGAGATCAGTATTTCGCTGTTACTACGTATGTTACTGGATTGGGTTCTGCTTTTGCTGGTATGCCTACATCAGGTCTTACTCTCGAGTCTGTGATTGAGCTAGCTAAGGAGATCGAGCTGAGGTTAGTTAGGCAGGGAGCGATGCCTGATTATTACCAGTTGGGAGTTCAGTCGAGTGGATTGCAGGCTACTCCATATTCGAGTTTTCATGTTGGATCGAGTAGTCAGCAGTGAGGTTCGACTCAGCAGAGTCAGAGACAGCAGCAGCGAGTGCATCGGAGCAGTAGACACGGTCGTGGAGGTCAGCGTAGGTCATTCAGATTCGGGTCAGGTGCTTCGAGCAGCAGCAGTGGTCGTAGTTCTGGATCAGCGGCCAGTGTTTGTCAGACTTGTGGTAGAGTCCATCAGGGACCATGTTATCTGACACCACTGACATGTTTCAGATGCGGGCAGACAGGACATTTTGCTAGATCGTGTCCTTATTCTGGGTATCAGCAGCAGCAGATTCCGTGATTCCCACAGCAGTCGATTGCTAGTGCTACACCCGTGCCATTTCAGTTACCACCAGCCCAGCATCAGAGTTCTACTCAGTTTGTTCCACAGCAGAGTCGTGGTAGAGGTACTAGAGGAGGTGCCAGAGGTGTTGGCCAGGCTTCTACCAGTCAGCAGGGAGGTCGAGGTCAGGCAAGAGTTTTCCATCTGACTCAGCAGGATGCTCAAGCATCTAATGCAGTCGTGGCAGGTATTCTTTCTGTTTGCTACCTGGATGCATTGGTTTTGTTTGATCCGGGTGCCACGCATTCGTTTGTTTCTCCTGTTTTTGCTTCTAAATCTTGTTGGCAAGCTTCGAGGATGGCTTTTCCTTTATCTGTTGCCACTCCTCTGAGCGATTCCTTGGACGCCGATATTGTTCTTTCTGGTTGTCCAGTTCTCGTGGGAGATAGAGAATTACCCGCCGATTTGATATTGTTGGATGTGATGGAGTTCGATGTTATTCTGGGAATGGATTGGTTATCTCAGCACTTTGCCGTGGTTGATTGCAGGAATAAGGAGGTGATTTTCATAATTCCTGGTGAAGTAGAATTTAAGTTTGTTGGTGATAGGAGTTCAGCACCTCAGAATCTTATTTCTGCTATTTCTACTAGGAAGTTGTTGAAGAAAGGTTGTCAGGGATATTTGGCATTGGTTAGGGATACGTCAGTGGAGAAGTTATCACTCACATATGTTCCTGTTGCTTGTGAGTTTCCTGATGTTTTTCCCGAGGAGTTGCCAGGTTTACCACCTCATAGAGAGATTGAGTTCTGTATTGATGTGGTTCCAGGTACTACTCCTATATCTATACCACCCTATCGTATGGCTCCTGCAGAGTTGAGAGAGTTGAAGGAGCAGTTGCAAGAGTTGTTGGATAAAGGTTTTATTAGACCTAGTGTTTCTCCTTGGGGTGCACCAGTACTGTTTGTGAAGAAGAAGGATGGTACCCTGAGACTGTGCATTGACTACAGAGAGCTGAATAAGGTGACAGTGAAGAACAAGTATCCTCTCCCGAGGATAGATGATTTGTTTGATCAGCTCCAGGGTGCACAATTCTTTTCTAAGGTTGACTTGAGGTCAGGTTATCATCAGCTGCGGATCAGTGAAGCTGATATTCCTAAGATAGCATTCCGCACTAGATATGGCCATTATGAGTTTCTGGTGATGTCTTTTGGTTTGACTAATGCACCAGTAGCTTTTATGGATCTGATGAATAGGGTATTCAGACCGTATGTGGATCAGTTTGTAGTAGTCTTCATTGATGATATACTGGTATATTCGAGGAGTATGGAAGAGCATGTATATCATTTGAGGATTGTACTACAGACACTGAGAGATCATCAGCTTTATGCTAAATTCTCGAAGTGTGATTTCTGGATGGAGAGTGTTTCTTTTCTTAGACACGTAGTGTCTAAAGAAGGTATTCAGGTTGATCCACAGAAGGTTGAGGCAATATCTGAATGGCCTAGACCTACTTCGGTTACAGAGATTCGGAGTTTTCTGGGTTTAGCCGGGTATTATAGGCGGTTTGTGCAAGATTTTTCCAGAATAGCAGCCCCTATGACTCGCTTGACTCAGAAGAATGTTAGATTCGAGTGGTCAGAAGCTTGTGAGAATAGTTTTCAGTTGTTGAAGGAGAAGTTGACCACAGCGCCAGTATTAGCTTTGCCTAATAGTGTGGATAAGTTCACAGTTTACTGTGATGCCTCTAGAATTGGTCTTGGTTGTGTGTTGATGCATAATGGAAGGGTGATAGCCTATGCTTCGAGGCAGTTGAAGAAGCATGAGCAGAATTATCCCACACATGATCTTGAGATGGCTGCAGTGATCTTTGCTTTGAAGATTTGGAGACATTATTTGTACGGGGTGACTTGTGAGATATTTACTGATCACAAGAGCCTTAAGTACATTTTTCAGCAGCGAGATTTGAATTTGAGGCAGAGAAGATGGTTGGAATTGTTGAAGGATTATGATTGCGAGATTCTTTACCATTCGGGTAAAGCTAATGTGGTAGCAGATGCCTTGAGTAGGAAGTCCTCAGGTAGTCTTGCTCACATTGGTGTTGAGAGGAGACCATTGATCCAGGAATTGCATTTAATGGTGGATCAAGGTCTGATGATGAAGATCAGTAGATCAGGTGGACTGCTAGCTCAGTTTAAAGTACGATCTGTACTGAGGGATAGGATTAAAGCAGCTCAAAGCCGAGATCCTATTCTAGAAGAGCTTGCAGAGAATGTCAGAGCAGGGAAGTTCACTGATTTCACACTTGATGATGATGGTGTGTTGTGGATCAGTGGTAGATTGTGTGTTCCTGATGTGGATGATTTGAGAGAAGAGATCCTAGAGGAAGCACATTCTACAGCCTACAGCGTTCATCCAGGTGTTACTAAGATGTACCAAAGTATTAGAGATTTATACTGGTGGGATGGATTGAAGAAGGATGTTGTTGATTATGTTGCTAAGTGCTTGACGTGTCAGCAAGTGAAAGCCGAACATCAGAAGCCTTCTGGGAAGCTTCAGCCTCTTCCTATTCCCGAGTGGAAGTGGGAAAGGATAGCTATGGATTTTGTGGTCGGTTTACCTCGTTCGAAGGATGGATACAATTCCATCTGGGTGATTGTAGATAGATTGACGAAGTCTGCACATTTCTTGCCTGTGAAAGCCACATATTCAGTTGCTAGATTGGCGAAGTTGTATGTGAAGCATATTGTGTGCCTTCATGGAGTACCTGTGTCCATTGTGTCAGATAGAGGTTCGGTGTTTACTTCTCATTTTTGGCAGAAGTTGCAAGAAGCGATGGGCACTAGGTTGGATTTCAGTACTGCTTTTCATCCTCAGACAGATGGTCAATCTGAGAGGACGATCCAGACACTGGAAGATATGTTGAGGATGTGTGTCGTGGATTTGGGAGGTAGCTGGGATGATCATTTGTCGCTTGTTGAGTTTGCATATAATAATAGCTACCATAGCAGTATTGGCATGGCACCATATGAGGCGTTGTATGGAAGGAAGTGTAGATCCCCGTTGAGTTGGGATGAAATTGGTGAAAGAGCTTTGACTGGACCAGAGATGGTTCAGGATGCTGCAGAGAAAGTCACCGTGATCAAGCGGAGATTAGAGACCGCAGTTAGCAGACAGAAGAGTTATGCAGATCCTAGACGCAGAGATGTGGAGTTTCAGGTTGGAGATTTCGTTTTTCTGAAAGTATCTCCGATGAAGGGTGTGATGAGATTTGGCAGGAAGGGTAAGTTAGCACCGAGATACATTGGACCGTTTGAGATTCTAGAGAGAATTGGCACTGTTGCATATCGGTTGGATTTGCCTCCGAGTATGTCGCAGGTGCATCCAGTATTTCATATCTCGATGTTGAGGAAGTATATCTCAGATCCTTCACACGTGTTGCAGCCCGATAGTGTGGAAGTCAGTGAAGATTTGACGTTTGTGGAAGAACCTGTGGCGATCGTTGATTTTCAAGTTCGACAGTTGTGATCGAAGCAGATTCCGATGGTCAAAGTTCTGTGGCGTAGCGATAGAGTTGAAGAGCATACGTGGGAGACAGAAGCTGAGATGCGAGCTTCTTACCCGTATCTCTTTCCTTCTTGATCTTATCTTTTAGAATTCGGGGACGAATTCCTGTAAGGGGGGAAGACTGTAATATCCCGTGTTTTTAAAATATTTTTACACTGTACCGGGATATGCAGTGTTAATGATTTTTGTATTTTATATGACATTTTTACGAGTTGATATGTATTTTAGACCTATTTTAATTACTGTGTTTTATATACAGTGTTTTACGTAAAATTTTCCCGGGACTTGCATTTTCGGGGAAATTTTCACGTAAACAATTTATTATTAATTATTTTAAATGTATTTACGGGTTTGCATGTATTCATACATATTTTTAAATTATTAAATAAAGTCCGTGTGTGTATATTTATTTAATTAGGATTTATTATTACCCTAATATTAATTTAAGTATTTAATTGTTTTATTGTTATTTAATTAATTATATTTAGTATAAATTATTAAAATATTAATATTTTTATGTGTGTGGTGTATATTTGATGTGTGTAATTTAATATTATTTTAATATGTAGTATAAAGTATATATATATACATATATTTGTCAAAAATCAAAAGAATTGGAAAATTACCATTTTGCCCCCGACAGTTTTTCTTCTTCTTCTTCTTCTCCGACCGATTCCCTCACCATTTCCGGCCGCTGTCACGCCGTTCCTTCACCGTGGGTGTGCCGTCCGGTGTGCCACCATCTTCCCCGACCAGTTTCGCCGCCTGTGGAGGCCGTTTCCGGCGTCGGGAGAGTGATTTTGGCCGGAGAAGCCGAAAATCAACCCACCGTCGATCACGCCGATTCCGGCCACCGTTTTCGACACCGCCGGTCTCTTTCTTCTCCTTGAGCTCCGGTGAGTGTTATTCTAGCTTTGGTTTGAGCTAAAATGGTCTAGAATTGCCTAGTTTTCGATTTGTCAAATTCGGCCTATTAGGGTTTTTGATTTTTTTCGAATTTTTCTTGATTGATTCATGCTTAATTCCTTCACAAATTTTGTTCCTAGTAGCTTAATCTACATGTATGAATTTTTGTAGAATTTTTGGAGATTGTTTGGATTTTTGGGTATTTTTGAATATTTTAATATTATTTTCTAATTTTCGGAAATTAATTATTTAAATTATGAAATTGGAGTTTTTGGATAAATTAGGTGTTTAAATGAATTATAGGAATTTATTTGGAATTTTTATGAATTTCTAAGTATTTATTTTTAATTATTGAAGTTTATGGAATTTTGGAAAAATTAGGTTAAATGTGTTTTTATTTGAAATTAATTGGATAATTGAGTTTAAATATTGATATTATTGATAAATATGTTGAGAAAATTAATTTTGGATAATTGTATGATTTTTGGTGAATTTTTGAAGTAATTTAAGTATATTTATATATATAGGGGTATTTTGGTAATTTTACCCTAAATTGTCTAAAAATGTAATTTAATTGGTTTTAATAGTTATTTAAGGTATAAAATGATTTCTATAAATTATTTGGTATTTTTAACTAATTAAAACTATTTTTCGTGAATTATTTTCAATTATATATATAATATACGGTTTTTCTAATAAAATGAGTTTTATCGGTTTTTATAGTGTTTCAAGGTTAATTATGTAATTTTTACCTATAAAATGTATTTCTGTGATTTAAGGATATTTTCGGTATATCTGGAATTATTTTGTGTTTGTGGACCCCGGTCGGTGGACTGTAGTTTGGAGTCCGACCGTGGGATTTTGATTTTGTTGAGCTTGTATTTCGAAGTGTGTTTCTTTGCAGGGTCGGCTCTACTCTTTTGAGTAGAGAGATGTCCGTTTTACAGGGGAGGTTCTGTCGAATTTTCGGTAGAATTCTCGTAAAACGTGATATCCAGTCGAACCCTAATTCTGTTTTCGTATTTTAATACTCTAGATTGAATTCTAGGATTTCTGTTAGGGTTATTCTGATGTCGATTATTTATTTCTTGTTTAGTTGCGCCGAGACCGAGGGCTAGTGGACCAGGCCCGTCGGACCTGTCTCGTGGAGCGCATTAGGTGAGTTACTATATTATATATATATGCTTAGGATGCATGATTTAGAAAATGCATGTTTTATTTTTACTAAATATGCATAAATAATGTGATTTATATTCAAGTATATTTTTGGTATATTTTTGGTATATAATAAATTATATACATGTTTTATTAATAAAATATATTTAAAATGTTTTTAAATATATTTTTAGTTTAATTCATGATTTGATTGGATTTATTTGACATATATATACTCAAAATATACCTGGTTTATGTTTGGTATATTTTCGGTATATATATGGTTTATATTGTTGTTTCATTTACATTCATGCATCATTTATTGTGAATGAATGATTTATATTATTAATGAAGGATATCTATAGAACGTGCTACCTAGTGGGCAGCACTAGGACCGAGTACGTACCGGTACGCCTATAGCTTTAGGCTATATTACTAACTATTTGTGGATATTGATTTGATTATGATTATTGATATGTGAGATGTGGTTTGGGTGTGATTGCTGGAGCTCGGTTGACCAAGTGTCTCGGGGCCAATCACACTGGCAGTCAGACTGCTGGAGCTCGGTTGACTTAGTGTCTCGGGGCCAGTCTACTGTCCAAATGGATTAAGTGGATATATTTGGATTCAGTGAGCCTGTATGACTAGAGTGTTGTCTAACACTATTTTCCGAGGTTGCGATATTCTAGGGTTCTATATAATCCTTCATAAAAGATGATTTTCGGATAAAATATATAAAAATGATTTTTCTGCATCTGTGTGAATTTGCCTGTATATATATACATATTAGATATGTATTATTGACTGTATGCATAGTCATTTAGAGTGTATGTATATATATTATAGTAATTCACTCAGTGAGGTCTGACTCCCCTCCGTTGACTATTTTTCAGGAGAGTCAACTTCCTCAGACCTGAGTAGCAGGTCGATACGCTGGATTTCTTCCGCCCCGGCTTCTTTATGTAAATTGTCTACTTGAGTCTTATTTATTTTATCTAGATACTGCAGTAGTTGTGAATTACAGTATTGGATTTCATGTATTTTGTTTTAAAGGAGATATATTATGTTAAAACTGGATTGTATTAAAGAGATTTTATGTATGAGATGAGATTTTTATTTAAATCCAGTTGATATGGATAATATTACGATATTATGATTTTTATTTTCCGCTGCATATTATATTGTTACTGTTGTGATGGCATAATTTATTTTATTTTTAGGCTTGCTACGGGTTCCGGATTCGAAAGAATTCCCGTTCCCTAGCGCCGGTCATGGCCCCTGTTTTGGGTCGTGACAAAGTTGGTATCAGAGCGAAGTTGGTATCAGAGCGGAGTTCTGTGTCAGGGCTTAGTTATGTGAGTTGTGGCCCTAGTTTTTGAGTTGTGTTTTCTGTTGGACTACTGTAGTGTATTAGGTTCGAGTATGTCTTGATGAGTATTCCTTGCTGTAGTTTTCAGCGTTATTCCTCCGTTGTTTGTTTTGTCTGAATCTTTCCGTTTGTCTTTTCAGTATGAGGAGGCGAGCGCGTGTCGCTCCACCGGTCGTTGAGGCCGAGGATGATGAGTCTTTTCAGGATGAGGTTTTACCTCCTGAGCCGCCAGTTAGACGTAGAGGTCGTGGCAGGGGTAGACCTCGAGGAGCGGCAGGTCGTCGTAGGTAGAGAGAGTTACAGGACGAGGAGCCTGTTGAGCCTGAATTTGATGTTCCTGTTCCTCCTGTTGTTCAGCCTGTTCAGCCTACCTATCAGCAGGGTATGTCTGACCCTGAGGCAGCTTTGTTCTATGCCCGAGTTGGCAGGATTGCATTTGATGGTACTTCTGATCCTTTAGATTTTCTGCATGCGATTGAGACTAGGACTCGGACTGCTCATACCGAGTACCAGCGGATCATGATTGTCGAGTTGTCTGTCGAGGGACCAGCTCTAGATTGGTTTATTCAGATGATCCAACCCTATATGATGACGATGACCTGGGCTCAGTTTTGAGAGCGATTTATGAGGAGATTTTGTCCAGAGCCTCTTCGTTTGAGTTATCGTCTCCGTCTGACCAGTATTTCTCGTGGAGATCGATCTGTAGAGGAGTATACCCGAGAGTTTCTTTATCTGGGTAGATACGCTGAGGATCTGATGCGAGATCAGTATTTCGCTGTTACTACGTATGTTACTGGATTGGGTTCTGCTTTTGCTGGTATGCCTACATCAGGTCTTACTCTCGAGTCTGTGATTGAGCTAGCTAAGGAGATCGAGCTGAGGTTAGTTAGGCAGGGAGCGATGCCTGATTATTACCAGTTGGGAGTTCAGTCGAGTGGATTGCAGGCTACTCCATATTCGAGTTTTCATGTTGGATCGAGTAGTCAGCAGTGAGGTTCGACTCAGCAGAGTCAGAGACAGCAGCAGCGAGTGCATCGGAGCAGTAGACACGGTCGTGGAGGTCAGCGTAGGTCATTCAGATTCGGGTCAGGTGCTTCGAGCAGCAGCAGTGGTCGTAGTTCTGGATCAGCGGCCAGTGTTTGTCAGACTTGTGGTAGAGTCCATCAGGGACCATGTTATCTGACACCACTGACATGTTTCAGATGCGGGCAGACAGGACATTTTGCTAGATCGTGTCCTTATTCTGGGTATCAGCAGCAGCAGATTCCGTGATTCCCACAGCAGTCGATTGCTAGTGCTACACCCGTGCCATTTCAGTTACCACCAGCCCAGCATCAGAGTTCTACTCAGTTTGTTCCACAGCAGAGTCGTGGTAGAGGTACTAGAGGAGGTGCCAGAGGTGTTGGCCAGGCTTCTACCAGTCAGCAGGGAGGTCGAGGTCAGGCAAGAGTTTTCCATCTGACTCAACAGGATGCTCAAGCATCTAATGCAGTCGTGGCAGGTATTCTTTCTGTTTGCTACCTGGATGCATTGGTTTTGTTTGATCCGGGTGCCACGCATTCGTTTGTTTCTCCTGTTTTTGCTTCTAAATCTTGTTGGCAAGCTTCGAGGATGGCTTTTCCTTTATCTGTTGCCACTCCTCTGAGCGATTCCTTGGACGCCGATATTGTTCTTTCTGGTTGTCCAGTTCTCGTGGGAGATAGAGAATTACCCGCCGATTTGATATTGTTGGATGTGATGGAGTTCGATGTTATTCTGGGAATGGATTGGTTATCTCAGCACTTTGCCGTGGTTGATTGCAGGAATAAGGAGGTGATTTTCATAATTCCTGATGAAGTAGAATTTAAGTTTATTGGTGATAGGAGTTCAGCACCTCAGAATCTTATTTCTGCTATTTCTACTAGGAAGTTGTTGAAGAAAGGTTGTCAGGGATATTTGGCATTGGTTAGGGATACGTCAGTGGAGAAGTTATCACTCACATATGTTCCTGTTGCTTGTGAGTTTCCTGATGTTTTTCCCGAGGAGTTGCCAGGTTTACCACCTCATAGAGAGATTGAGTTCTGTATTGATGTGGTTCCAGGTACTACTCCTATATCTATACCACCCTATCGTATGGCTCCTGCAGAGTTGAGAGAGTTGAAGGAGCAGTTGCAAGAGTTGTTGGATAAAGGTTTTATTAGACCTAGTGTTTCTCCTTGGGGTGCACCAGTACTGTTTGTGAAGAAGAAGGATGGTACCCTGAGACTGTGCATTGACTACAGAGAGCTGAATAAGGTGACAGTGAAGAACAAGTATCCTCTCCCGAGGATAGATGATTTTTTTGATCAACTCCAGGGTGCACAATTCTTTTCTAAGGTTGACTTGAGGTCAGGTTATCATCAGCTGCGGATCAGTGAAGCTGATATTCCTAAGACAGCATTCCGCACTAGATATGGCCATTATGAGTTTCTGGTGATGTCTTTTGGTTTGACTAATGCACCAGTAGCTTTTATGGATCTGATGAATAGGGTATTCAGACCGTATGTGGATCAGTTTGTAGTAGTCTTCATTGATGATATACTGGTATATTCGAGGAGTATGGAAGAGCATGTATATCATTTGAGGATTGTACTACAGACACTGAGAGATCATCAGCTTTATGCTAAATTCTCGAAGTGTGATTTCTGGATGGAGAGTGTTTCTTTTCTTAGACACGTAGTGTCTAAAGAAGGTATTCAGGTTGATCCACAGAAGGTTGAGGCAATATCTGAATGGCCTAGACCTACTTCGGTTACAGAGATTCGGAGTTTTCTGGGTTTAGCCGGGTATTATAGGCGGTTTGTGCAAGATTTTTCCAGAATAGCAGCCCCTATGACTCGCTTGACTCAGAAGAATGTTAGATTCGAGTGGTCAGAAGCTTGTGAGAATAGTTTTCAGTTGTTGAAGGAGAAGTTGACCACAGCGCCAGTATTAGCTTTGCCTAATAGTGTGGATAAGTTCACAGTTTACTGTGATGCCTCTAGAATTGGTCTTGGTTGTGTGTTGATGCATAATGGAAGGGTGATAGCCTATGCTTCGAGGCAGTTGAAGAAGCATGAGCAGAATTATCCCACACATGATCTTGAGATGGCTGCAGTGATCTTTGCTTTGAAGATTTGGAGACATTATTTGTACGGGGTGACTTGTGAGATATTTACTGATCACAAGAGCCTTAAGTACATTTCTCAGCAGCGAGATTTGAATTTAAGGCAGAGAAGATGGTTGGAATTGTTGAAGGATTATGATTGCGAGATTCTTTACCATCCGGGTAAAGCTAATGTGGTAGCAGATGCCTTGAGTAGGAAGTCCTCATGTAGTCTTGCTCACATTGGTGTTGAGAGGAGACCATTGATCCAGGAATTGCATTTAATGGCGGATCAAGGTCTGATGATGAAGATCAATAGATCAGGTGGACTGCTAGCTCAGTTTAAAGTACGATCTGTACTGAGGGATAGGATTAAAGCAGCTTAAAGCCGAGATCCTATTCTAGAAGAGCTTACAGAGAATGTCAGAGCAGGGAAGTTCACTGATTTCACACTTGATGATGATGGTGTGTTGTGGATCAGTGGTAGATTGTGTGTTCCTGATGTGGATGATTTGAGAGAAGAGATCCTAGAGGAAGCACATTCTACAGCCTACAGCGTTCATCCAGGTGTTACTAAGATGTACCACAGTATTAGAGATTTATACTGGTGGGATGGATTGAAGAAGGATGTTGTTGATTATGTTGCTAAGTGCTTGACGTGTCAGCAAGTGAAAACCGAACATCAGAAGCCTTCTGGGAAGCTTCAGCCTCTTCCTATTCCCGAGTGGAAGTGGGAAAGGATAGCTATGGATTTTGTGGTCGGTTTACCTCGTTCGAAGGATGGATACAATTCCATCTGGGTGATTGTAGATAGATTGACGAAGTCTGCACATTTCTTGCCTGTGAAAGCCACATATTCAGTTGCTAGATTAGCGAAGTTGTATGTGAAGCATATTGTGTGCCTTCATGGAGTACCTGTGTCCATTGTGTCAGATAGAGGTTCGGTGTTTACTTCTCGTTTTTGGCAGAAGTTGCAAGAAGCGATGGGCACTAGGTTGGATTTCAGTACTGCTTTTCATCCTCAGACAGATGGTCAATCTGAGAGGATGATCCAGACACTGGAAGATATGTTAAGGATGTGTGTCGTGGATTTGGGAGGTAGCTGGGATGATCATTTGTCGCTTGTTGAGTTTGCATATAATAACAGCTACCATAGCAGTATTGGCATGGCACCATATGAGGCGTTGTATGGAAGGAAGTGTAGATCCCCGTTGAGTTGGGATGAAATTGGTGAAAGAGCTTTGACTGGACCAGAGATGGTTCAGGATGCTGCAGAGAAAGTCACCGTGATCAAGCGGAGATTAGAGACCGCAGTTAGCAGACAGAAGAGTTATGCAGATCCTAGACGCAGAGATGTGGAGTTTCAGGTTGGAGATTTCGTTTTTCTGAAAGTATCTCCGATGAAGGGTGTGATGAGATTTGGCAGGAAGGGTAAGTTAGCACCGAGATACATTGGACCGTTTGAGATTCTAGAGAGAATTGGCACTGTTGCATATCGGTTGGATTTGCCTCCGAGTATGTCGCAGGTGCATCCAGTATTTCATATCTCGATGTTGAGGAAGTATATCTCAGATCCTTCACACGTGTTGCAGCCCGATAGTGTGGAAGTCAGTGAAGATTTGACGTTTGTGGAAGAACCTGTGGCGATCGTTGATTTTCAAGTTCGACAGTTGCGATCGAAGCAGATTCCGATGGTCAAAGTTCTGTGGCGTAGCGATAGAGTTGAAGAGCATACGTGGGAGAAAGAAGCTGAGATGCGAGCTTCTTACCCGTATCTCTTTCCTTCTTGATCTTATCTTTTAGAATTCGGGGACGAATTCCTGTAAGGGGGGAAGACTGTAATATCCCGTGTTTTTAAAATATTTTTACACTGTACCGGGATATGCAGTGTTAATGATTTTTGTATTTTATATGACATTTTTACGAGTTGATATGTATTTTAGACCTATTTTAATTACTGTGTTTTATATACAGTGTTTTACGTAAAATTTTCCCGGGACTTGCATTTTCGGGGAAATTTTCACGTAAACAATTTATTATTAATTATTTTAAATGTATTTACGGGTTTGCATGTATTCATACATATTTTTAAATTATTAAATAAAGCCCGTGTGTGTATATTTATTTAATTAGGGTTTATTATTACCCTAATATTAATTTAAGTATTTAATTGTTTTATTGTTATTTAATTAATTATATTTAGTATAAATTATTAAAATATTAATATTTTTATGTGTGTGGTGTATATTTGATGTGTGTAATTTAATATTATTTTAATATGTAGTATAAAGTATATATATATACATATATTTGTCAAAAATCAAAAGAATTGGAAAATTACCATTTTGCCCCCGACAGTTTTTCTTCTTCTTCTTCTTCTCCGACCGATTCCCTCACCATTTCCGGCCGCTGTCACGTCGTTCCTTCACCGTGGGTGTGCCGTCCGGTGTGCCACCATCTTCCCCGACCAGTTTCGCCGCCTGTGGAGGCCGTTTCCGGCGTCGGGAGAGTGATTTTGGCCGGAGAAGCCGAAAATCAACTCACCGTCGATCACGCCGATTCCGGCCACCGTTTTCGACACCGCCGGTCTCTTTCTTCTCCTTGAGCTCCGGTGAGTGTTATTCTAGCTTTGGTTTGAGATAAAATGGTCTAGAATTGCCTAGTTTTCGATTTGTCAAATTCGGCCTATTAGGGTTTTTGATTTTTTTCGAATTGTTCTTGATTGATTCATGCTTAATTCCTTCACAAATGTTGTTCCTAGTAGCTTAATCTACATGTATGAATTTTTGTAGAATTTTTGGAGATTGTTTGGATTTTTGGGTATTTTTGAATATTTTAATATTATTTTCTAATTTTCGGAAATTAATTATTTAAATTATGAAATTGGAGTTTTTGGATAAATTAGGTGTTGAAATGAATTATAGGAATTTATTTGGAATTTTTATGAATTTCTAAGTATTTATTTTTAATTATTGAAGTTTATGGAATTTTGGAAAAATTAGGTTAAATGTGTTTTTATTTGCAATTAATTGGATAATTGAGTTCAAATATTGATATTATTGATAAATATGTTGAGAAAATTAATTTTGGATAATTGTATGATTTTTGGTGAATTTTTGAAGTAATTTAAGTATATTTATATATATAGGGGTATTTTGGTAATTTTACCCTAAATTGTCTAAAAATGTAATTTAATTGGTTTTAATAGTTATTTAAGGTATAAAATGATTTCTATAAATTATTTGGTATTTTTAACTAATTAAAACTATTTTTCGTGAATTATTTTCAATTATATATATAATATACGGTTTTTCTAATAAAATGAGTTTTTATCGGTTTTTATAGTGTTTCAAGGTTAATTATGTAATTTTTACCTATAAAATGTATTTCTGTGATTTAAGGATATTTTCGGTATATCTGGAATTATTCTGTGTTTGTGGACCCCGGTCGGTGGACTGTAGTTTGGAGTCCGACCGTGGGATTTTGATTTTGTTGAGCTTGTATTTTGAAGTGTGTTTCTTTGCAGGGTCGGTTCTACTCTTTTGAGTAGAGAGATGTCCGTTTTACAGGGGAGGTTCTGCCGAATTTTCGGTAGAATTCTCGTAAAACGTGATATCCAGTCGAACCCTAATTCTGTTTTCGTATTTTAATACTCTAGATTGAATTCTAGGATTTCTGTTAGGGTTATTCTGATGTCGATTATTTATTTCTTGTTTAGTTGCGCCGAGATCGAGGGCTAGTGGACCAGGCCCGTCGGACCTGTCTCGTGGAGCGCATTAGGTGAGTTACTATATTATATATATATGCTTAGGATGCATGATTTAGAAAATGCATGTTTTATTTTTACTAAATATGCATAAATAATGTGATTTATATTCAAGTATATTTTTGGTATATTTTTGGTATATAATAAATTATATACATGTTTTATTAATAAAATATATTTAAAATGTTTTTAAATATATTTTTAGTTTAATTCATGATTTGATTGGATTTATTTGACATATATATACTCAAAATATACCTGGTTTATGTTTGGTATATTTTCGGTATATATATGGTTTATATTGTTGTTTCATTTACATTCATGCATCATTTATTGTGAATGAATGATTTATATTATTAATGAAGGATATCTATAGAACGTGCTACCTAGTGGGCAGCACTAGGACCGAGTACGTACCGGTACGCCTATAGCTTTAGGCTATATTACTAACTATTTGTGGATATTGATTTGATTATGATTATTGATATGTGAGATGTGGTTTGGGTGTGATTGCTGGAGCTCGGTTGACCAAGTGTCTCGGGGCCAATCACACTGGCAGTCAGACTGCTGGAGCTCGGTTGACTTAGTGTCTCGGGGCCAGTCTACTGTCCAAATGGATTAAGTGGATATATTTGGATTCAGTGAGCCTGTATGACTAGAGTGTTGTCTAACACTATTTTCCGAGGTTGCGATATTCTAGGGTTCTATATAATCCTTCATAAAAGATGATTTTCGGATAAAATATATAAAAAACGATTTTTCTGCATCTGTGTGAATTTGCCTGTATATATATACATATTAGATATGTATTATTGACTGTATGCATAGTCATTTAGAGTGTATGTATATATATTATAGTAATTCACTCAGTGAGGTCTGACTCCCCTCCGTTGACTATTTTTCAGGAGAGTCAACTTCCTCAGACCTCAGTAGCAGGTCGATACGCCGGATTTCTTCCGCCCCGGCTTCTTTATGTAAATTGTCTACTTGAGTCTTATTTATTTTATCTAGATACTGCAGTAGTTGTGAATTACAGTATTGGATTTCATGTATTTTGTTTTAAAGGAGATATATTATGTTAAAACTGGATTGTATTAAAGAGATTTTATGTATGAGATGAGATTTTTATTTAAATCCAGTTGATATGGATAATATTACGATATTATGATTTTTATTTTCCGCTGCATATTATATTGTTACTGTTGTGATGGCATAATTTATTTTATTTTTAGGCTTGCTACGGGTTCCGGATTCGAAAGAATTCCCGTTCCCTAGCGCCGGTCATGGCCCCTGTTTTGGGTCGTGACATATATATATATATATATATATATATATATATATATATATATATATATATAGGTACACACATGACACACACATGCATAATAATATACACAATATAAAATTATCAATAATTAAAATTTATACTATTAATAAAATAATTGGATAATAAGAATAATATTCATAATAATATTAAACAATAAAATAATACTAATGATAATATTAATGAAAATAATAACCATGATAATAATAACACATAACACATTTGAAAATAACAATAATATAAACAATATTTATGAAATAATTTTATGTAAATCAATAAAAATAAAATAATGTTAGTACTAAAAAAAATAATATTAAAATAACCATGCACTAAATTAACGTTATTAAAATAATAGTATTTAAAAATAATAAATATACATAATTAAATTTAAACGTCCAAAATAATAAATTTCAAAATAATATATTTACGTAGAAAATTCAATTAAATATAAAATAATAATAATTAATCACAAAATAGTAAAATAATTAAATTAAATTTTTAAAAATTTATTAACACTGCATATCTCATAATATAATAAAATAATTTAAAAATTAGGGTTATTACAGTCTCCCCTCCTTATAAGAATTCGTCCTCGAATTCAAAGAAAAGGATAATGCAAGGATCAAGGAGGAAAGAGATACGGGTAAGAAGCTCGTATCTCAACTTTAGTCTTTTACGTAAGCTCTTTCACTTTGTTGCCACGTCACGAAATCTTGATCATCTGAATCTAATTCGAACATAACTATCGAGCTTGATAATTTACAATTACAACTGATTCCTTCTCAAACTTCAGGTCTTCATTCAGCTCCATATTGTTCAACGCGTCTCATCACACCACTTTTCGGAGACATCTTCAGAATTACAGTCTTCGATCTGAAACTCCATATCTCTGCATCTAGGATCCATATCGCTCTTCTGATCACAGCAACTTCTTCGCTGTATTCTGAACCATCTCATATCTAATTAAGACTTCTTTCCATAAAAGCTTCAGGTGGTGTCATTCCAATACTGCTATGGGTAGCTGTTATTATAAGCGAATTCTATAAGTAGCATATAATCAACCCAGCTACCTTCTAGATCTAAAACACACATCTTCAACATACTGTTTAGTGTCTGGATCGTCCTCTCAGACTGTCATCTGTCTGAGGATGAAAAGCAGTATTGAAATCTAATCAGGTGTTTATTACTCTCCATAATCTCTGCCAAAATTGAAAGGTAAACACTGTACCTTTACCATATACAATGGACACCGGTAGTCTATACAGGCACACAATATGCTTCATATGCAGCTTAGCCCACTTAGCTATTGAATAAGTGGCTTCCACTGGCCAAAAATTAGCTGACTTTATCAATTTTTCTACAATCATTCCAACGGAATCATATTCACCCCTTCGAACGAGGTAACCAACCACAAAAATTATCACAATTCTCTCTTATTTCCACCCAAATTCAAAAGAGATTAAAACTTCCCAGAAGACTTCTGATATTCAGCTTTCACCGACTGGCAATTTTAACACTTAGAAATACAATCAGTCACATCCTTCTATAATCCAACCCACTAGTATTGATCCTGAATACTGTGATAATTCTTGGTAACCATTTGGATGTACACTGCAAGTTCACTTCCACAGCTTATATAGAATCCCTTTCTCAGATTACAACATCAACCCTGTATCATTAACTTGGGCATCTCCTATCAGCAGATCATTCTATGGTGATATGCCATGATGACATGCTAGGATGAATGTCATGATGAGATGATCTAATGAAATGTTATGATGAAATGCTAGAATGAAATGTCATGATGAAATGCTGTAATGAGATGCTATGATGATATGATGAAATGTTGTAATGATATCAGGTCTTATCCTCTAAAGTTCACGTAACCCTCAGATCAATCAGTCTTCTTCAGTACTTAGAAGCTGTTCTAACAAACATCTGTTCACACAATCTTCCCATTCTTTTGAGTTATGAGGGTCATAGGAGCTGTAATTCTAGAGAATTCTATGCAGATTTCCTATGATACCCAATTAAACCCAGAAAATTACAGATCTCAATGGATTTAATTAGTCTGGGCCGCTCAGATGCTGCTTCGATCTTTTATGGATCAACTCGAATTCTATCCTTAAACGCCATAATTCTAAGAAAAACAACACTCTCCCACCCAATGATCACACTTCTTGAATTCAGCATAAAGCTGACATTCTCTTAGTATCTGTAGTATAGTCCTCAAGTGATATACGTGCCCCTTTCATTCACTTCGAATACACTAGTATATCATTAATGAAGACTACTACAAACTGACCGACAACTAATGATAACCCGACTTCAAAATCAATTTTTGAAAAGAACTGTGCACTCTTTAGCTGATCAGATAGGTCATCTATCCTCAAAAGAGGATACTTGTCCTTCACTGTTACCCTGTTCATCTCTCTACAGTCAATGTATAGTTTCAAGGTACGATCCTTCTTCCTTACAATAGGACTAGTGCACCCTGAAGAGAAACATAAGGTCTAACAAAACCTTGGTCATACAGCTCTCGTAATTGCTCCTACAGCTCTGCAAAAGTCATTTTGTAGGGCTACGTTGAAATAGGAGTTATATCAGGAACCACATCGATACAGAATTCAATCTCTGTAAAGTGGTAAACTTGGTAACTCACAGGCAATTAAAACATCTGGGAGAGACAACTTCTCTACTGAAGTATACTCAACTAGAGCCAGATATTCTTGACAACCCTTTCACATCTCATCAAGATTAATTACACCCAAAAGATTGAATTCATAATAACTCTCGGAGTCTTAATTCTCGATTTAGATGCCAATATATATTACGCTTAATCCTGTAATATATAATTCCACCAGTCTCCTCTTATATTGTATTACGTCTTCAGCATGACGTATCAGATTGAAGAGTTTACAGGTAATCTTCTCAACTGATTGCTATTCCCTTACTCTATGCAATAGCTGATACAAGTAATTATCCTTCCTTAAAGGTGGATGGAAGTATCTTAGAAATCCCCCTTTACTCAAATTATGTGTTGCAGTTAGAACTGACAGCTTGCCATAAAGAGTACAAGAGTGCTTCGTCTTCATTAGACATTTTCCAATTCCCCCATCAAAGCATATTCAAACAACTGTCAAACTTGATTAAATGCTATCAAGCTTTTATTAATCTCGGCTATCCCTGGCCATAATTGTTGCACGTTCAAGTCCAAAAGGAATGCTTGTACTACTTACAATGACTACCTTAACCCTTGAGTTATAGTTGCCTCTAACCTACCCTTATACTAGATAGGTGTAGTAGGGCTGGAACTATAACCACAACTTGAACTTGAAAAGACTGATTATCAATATTTGTCTCTGAGAAGAAACAATTCACATTCACTGCGCTGAAAAGATATAGAAATCAACAGAATTCAAGAATATAGCATATACGCAGAATTGACATGTCTCAAGTTCTCGGTTGAAAAAGAAATTACATCTGCTGAACGATCGAAGGTATCAGCACCGTATCCTGTAAAACTCTTGTTGCAGAAGCAACATCATTGCAATGCTAAGCCACCAGCTCCTCATTTAGTTATTCCCATTGTCAACAGTGATCATCAGGCCTTCTAAATCCATCTCTAACCCTACGCCTAACAGGATGCATAGGGGGTAGAACCTCGTGCTCAGAAGATCAACTATCATCGATCGATGGAGCGATTCATGCTCAAGGCAATCAACAAGGAGCAAATATAAACAAATAGTTCAAATAATCACAAACATCAACAGACACCCTAACGGTTACACGGAATTCCTAATGCAAGGAAGACTTTTCAAAGACATGACCGAACCTAATTCACTGCAGTAGTTTAACAGAAAACACAACTTCGAAAACTAGGGCCACAACTTAAACAACTAAGCCCTGACACAGAACTCAGCTCTGATACCAACTTTGTCACGACCCAAACTAGGAGTCATGACCGGCGCTAGGGAACGGGAATTCTTTCAAATCCGGAACTCGTAGCAAGCCTTAGAAAATAAAATCATACAATAATTATATAAAAGTACGACCAAATTAAAATTTTCTGCATCAATATATAAAATAAATACTCCAAATCCTTTTATAAATGAATACATATTCGTGCAATGTTCAAATACAAATTCTCAGAGTATTTAATATCCAAACAAAATAATACACTTCCAATATAATAACACTACTACTGCAGTTTCTAAAATACAATTCAAAGTTCAAAATATACATTTGCATAAAAATAGCCGGGACTGAAGAACACTGGCGAGGAACTCTACAACTAAGGTCTGACGATATGGAATCTCCTGAAAAAAAATAATTGAGGGGGGTCAGACCTCACTGAGTGAATTATTATACTATATATACATGCAAACTAAACCATAACAATCAGGCATTCTTATATATATATGTATATACACACATTTCACACGAATGCCAAACTTTGCTTTTATAAATATACTAAATGTAGAAAACGTTTGTTTTAATTCATGAAGGATCCATAGAACCCTAAATAATAACAACCTCAAACAATCCCATCATCACTCTAGCCATACAGACTCACTTGATTCCAAATAGAACACTTATTCCAATTTGGACAGTAGACTGGCCCCGAGACACTAAGTCGACCGAGCTCCAGCAGTCTGGCTGTCAGTGTGATTGGCCCCGAGACACTTGGTCCAACCGAGCTCCAGCAATCACACTATCCATCACCTCACATCTCAATCAACCCAATAGATCATTCAATTCACTTATGGACAGTAGACTGGCCCCGAGACACTAAGTCAACCGAGCTCCAGCAGTCTGACTGTCAGTGTGATTGGCCCCGGAGACACTTAGTCAACCGAGCTCTAGCAATCACACTATCTAACATACCATTAATCTAGTCAAATCAATTAAATCAATTATAATCACCAAATTTTAACTCTCACTCAATCCTTATCTATCGTACCGGTACGTACACACGGTCCTAGTGCTGCCCACTAGGAAGCACGTTCTATTGATATCCTTCACTTCGAATAAATCATTCATTCGAAAAATAATTAATGTAGAACAATATTCATAATAGTAAAACCAACCATATATATATATACCTAAAATATACCCAGTATATTTCAGGTATATATATATATATATAGTCAAATAAAATAGAAATAAACTAAAGATAAATCATTAATATAGTTTAAAAACAATTTAAATGAGTAACAATAATATAACATGCATTATCTTAAAAATATACTTAAATATGCAAAAGATATACCCTAAGTACTCAAATCATTTAATAAACCATTTATGTCTAAATATTCATTTAAATACGTTTTTGTGTTTAACATATATTCACAAATATACTAAAATAAACCCGATTATCTATCATGCATATATCCAAAAATAAACCCTAAATATACCACTAATGTGTTAGGTTTAATTTAATAATAAAACATTTATTTATTCGGAAATAAATAAAAAAATATACCAAAAATAACTTAAAAATAATTTAAGTGTAGGTTTATAATTTAACATGCAATTAATTAAGATAAACCTAAAATCTACTGAAATTATACCTAAAGTATACTAATCATTTAATAAAATAATTATGTTTAAGTGTACATTTTAAAACATGTGTATATTACTCAAATGTATTAAACCTAAAGCTAATTGTTTAATGTGCATATATCAAACTAACATGCCTAATTATTTATTATGCATATATATATAATGCAACCCTAGATATACCAGAAATATTATAATTTAAATCCTTTTTTTTTTTTTAAACATACAATGAAAATGAAAAATTCTAAATAAATGCACCCTATATGCAATGCATATATATACAGTATAATAACTCACTGATGTGCGCTTCTCGAGACATATTCAACGGGCCTGGTCCGTTAGGCCTCGGTTCCGGCGCAGCTAAACAACAAATGACAATATGAAATCAGAATAAATTTAACAAAAATTCTAAAGACTCGATCTAGAATTTTAGACATAGCTTTAGAATAGGAATTTGACCGGACATCACATTTTACGAGAATTCTACCGAAAATCCGGCAGAACCTCCCTATAAAACGGACATCTCTCTACTCAAAGAGTAGAGCCGGTCCTGCAAAGAAATACACTTCGGAAT